>APFE030568949.1:0-12656 GCA_000404065.3 Pinus taeda
CCCATTTCTTTGTATTTGTATTTTCATCACTACAGAAAGGAGAGACGAGAATAGGCCTTGAATTTTAGTTGGGGTTCCTCCCATTTTGCATTTCCTAGGTTACATCTTATGTTCATTTGTGTGGATGGTGTGTTCATTTGCTATTTTTTTCATTTAAGTTATTTTCATAAATTTGAGCGAAAAGCTAGTGATAATAAATATAAGATCTAAGGACATAAAAATTCATAGTATAATAATTCATACTATTTGAAAATCCATTGTGATGAACTATTCTAGTGAAATATCAATGAAAATTTGCTAGATCATATTGGTAGCAAAGCAATTTTTTTGGAGTATTTGTAGGAAGTTGCAAGATCTAGTAATTGGCATAGGAAGTAATTCATAGAACCATGACCATGGGAGATGAGTCTAGCCATAACAACCCTTGAGATGTAGCTAAATAGAGATTTGTGAGGCTAAAGGTTCAAATCATTGATATCTTTTGCAACATGGCCCTCCTCATAGTAGCTCTAGTGAACAAGTTTGGATTTTTAAGTTGGATTACATGAGAAATTAAGATATAATGAACTATTAAATGAGTCATAAAAAGTGATTTAGATAGAGTTGTCATGTTCCATTACCATTACTCCTTCACAAACTCTATTTAAAATGGAAGTGAAATTAGATATCAAGCCTCATCAATGAAAGATAAATGATGTTAAGTTGAATTATTACGTTTCCATGTTAAAGATGAAGAGAAACAAATTTCATTTTCTTAAAAAAAAAAAAAAACTAAAGATCCATGTTCTAGGTTGGTGGTAAATTCATATACAAACACTTAGGATGGAGAATAATCCATCAATAACCAAGTGGTAGGATTTTACAAACCTCATAAAGTCATAATTTTAGCCTATTGGGCATGTAGAGGACCAATTGATCCATTAGCATCACTTTAGGTAGAGGAAAGGGCATAGTGTACAAGAGTACACCAACAAATTTAGGTGAATGGAAAATCAAATTGGGTATCTCTTCTAAGAACATAAATGTACTCCTCATGTATTTGTGGGATATGCATAGACATTGTAAAAGAAGGTGATGCTTTTCAAATGTAAGACTATTAATGAAGCCTATATACAAGCATGAGGCCTTGAATCAATGAACTTATATCATATGTCTTCATGGAATATTAAAAATACCCATAATTTTAATAGATTGATAAATATATCTCAAAATCCTTTTGTTAAACTCCCCTCCCAATACATCTTTCTAATAATAATTTTGTTTTTTTGTTTTTTTAGATACCCTTTTTTATACCCCCAATACCTATAACCTCTTTACCCTTTTGCCCAATACCCATAATTCTCCCCACCTCCCCAACATCTAAAATATATTAAATTTTTTTTTCATAACATTAAAACCCTATTTATGAATGAACATGATAAGATATTGGTCAACAAGGTGAAGCCATCACGGTGCAAGCATGGTACTTGGAGAACATAGGCCATAAAAAAGGATAGCCAAGTGGTTTTAAATATAAAGACAAAAATATGCTTTTAAGAAGGGAAAGAAGAAGAGGAAAGGAAAAGGAAATAAAACAATAGCCACTACACAACAACTTAAGAATCAAAACAACCATTGCAACCATTTCAATATCAATTGGTCACACCATAGATAAGTGTCAGAAATTACATCTATATGGATGAATAAGGATGCAAAAATTAGAGTTACTAAATAGTGTAATGTCAAGTTTGTTATAGATTGAAAATTTTATTAATGAAGTGGATATAGATGTAGTACCCTTTGACATGTGTGGTATGGTGTTTGTAAGCCTCTATATGTATATGAGGGATGTGATCTTGGAGAGAGAAAAATAGTTTTGGCTAATCAAGGATGGGGAGTCTTACATTATCAATGCGCACAAAGGTAGATCAAAGATTTATTTGGTAAGTGCCAACCAAGCTAAAAATTTGAGCAATTCTAGTAATATGTATGTATTCCTTTTCTTAAAAGAATCAACCAAGGGAAGAATAATTAATAATAAAGGCATGCTTGGAAGAATGCATCAAAGAGAAGAAACATTAGCTGGAGGAGTTGTTGCAAGCATATAAAGGAATGTTATAGTGTAGAAAACCACAAGTCCATTTCGTAGAATAGACGTTATAGGGTTTAATTTTTGCTACCTATGTTGGATTTTAATTAATAAACCTAAAACCATTTTTTCATTGATATAGCACTCCAAAGGACATATGAGGTGGAAGTCTTATCAACTTGAGAATTCCAGACCTCTCTGTGCCTTATGGAGATTCAATAATCTTGAAAATTATAACCAAATCAATTTGTCAATGTTGGTGAAAACATAAATATAAAAATATAATAAAAGAGGATCTCTCTCTATCTTTCTCTCTAATTGTCTCATCAAGCTTTGGAACAAATGTTGATGGTTAATGAGATCATACTACCAAATTATCCATTCTCTTTCTCTCTCTCCCTCTTGATCAATGTTGATCATGTCATTCAACTTTGACCCAAACATTGAGGATCAAGACTAAGACATATTATAAGAACTAATGTTGGTTGATTTTCTCATCAAGATTTGGCACAAATGTTGATGGTAAATGAGATCATGCTACCAAATGCACCATTTGGCCATTTCAATGATGATGTCTTCCCTTAAATGTCAAGGGTGTACGTAACATCCAACGACCACAAAGAGGAGGAGTGTGTACCAAGGGTTAAACCAAATGGTTAGAGTGTTTATAAAGAGCTCAACCATGATGGAATTCATCCCATTTCACCATGAGGAAGGGACCTTTATCCAAGGTGCCAACTGGTGAGAAAATACATGCATTAGAGGAAATTTGAACTCAAAATAGCCACCTAAGAAAAAATTAAGAAATTAATAAAAAATTCCATGTAGACAAATTTTTAATATATCATTTTTTATTATTTTACTTTTATCAAAATTACTCAAATAAATGTGACGTTTATCAAAATAAAAAAGTACTTTGGTTCCAAGAATGGGGGCTTCACTCAGTGAATCTTTGACATATCACGTGCGTTCGTGGCATATTAAACAATACCCTTAATTTGACTACATTGGAAAATACCTCTAAAAAGAACATTATTTAACCCCCCACCAATATGAACTCAATACACATTCCCATTTTTAAAAACCCCACTTTCACTAGATATTACAGGCATCCATTTTTTCATTAACATTTTTTACACCCCTTTATATTTTTTCATTAACTTTGAGCTCCATTTTTATATTTTCCAATATAAAAACTCTTTACCCCCTATATATCCATGAATATATTATGCCATTTTTTCCTCAAGATATATCTCCCAATATGAATCCATGTGATATGCTATTGCTCTCCCAGTGAGGTCCCTGTGGTTCCAAGTGTCGAAGTAGTAATTCCTTTGGTATTCGCTAGTAAAAATTTATCATTCGTTTAATTAGATACTGGCTTGAGGTGGATTTCAATGCTAATGGTGGAGAAATTTGCATTGAGGGACACTTCCCAACATGATGAGAACTAAATTAATAGGCCAAATCGAAGGAGGTGGTGACAAGATCAAGGATGAGAGTAGGACTTTAATTGGAGGATATGTTAGAATATAACAATAAATTAATTTAAAGAAAATGTAAAATACAAATTTACTTAAGTAAATTTTGTTTTATTTACTCTAATGGTGTTGGTTTATGAAACCAAATTATTGTTATCATAACCAATGTAACAAAGTCTACTTCATTTTATGAAAACCCTAAGATTGAAGAGGTTGTAAGCCTAATTGTAAATTTATTTTCTTGATAATAAAATCCTTATCTTTCCTCTAGATGTTTCCCTCACAAATTATTGAAGTTTTATGATATAAAATCTTATGTGTGTATTGTTCAATTTTTTCATTATTTCTTTGTTGCTTGTGCGAACTCTAAAAAAAGACAATTGGTAATAGAGCCAAGTTCTATTTGAGTCTAAACCTTGTGTAGTTGTTTCTATCCAAATATTGTGTAGTGATGAGGGTCAAGGTAGTCTAATTAGAGTGAGAATGAGTAAAAGTGACTGGGTTACAAGGTCAAGCACGAAATTGATTAGTGAAGGGATAAAATCATTTTTTTTCTTTTTCTTGGTTAAGTCTTCCATCAAGAGTGAGTTGCAAACTACAAAACTAAATGGGGGCTACAGTTGATACAAGAAGTTAAACCACAACCACTATTAAAGGAGAATTGTTTCTCACCCATAGTTTTTCTGAAGGGCCATCAAGCGACCAAAATTCTAGTTGTTTTTGGGAAGTAGATCTTTCAACTCATGGGAGGCCACAAAACAACATAGTTGACAAAACAAGATTTTTTTGTAGATGTAAGTTGAAATGTCCATTGGTGTAGCCAAGTGAATGTTGTAACTTGGGTAAATGTTTATGTTAAGTGATAAAGTCTTTATCTTTCCAATTGATTATGTGAATGCCAATTACTAAAGCATCAACTCGAAAATAAATCAATTAAATATAACTACTAAACCATTCTTTTTTATGAAAATACTAATACATATTGATAATGTCCATATTAAATTAGGCTTTCAACAAAGCCAATATTTGTAAACAATATAAATTATTATGAGCTAAGATTTACCCAAATTAAACATCAATTCAACATCTAAAAACCTTCTTGGGTTTGACTCTATTAATCCTCTTTGGTTTAGGATCCTAAATTAAGGCCAACAATTTACCATATTTCCCATCCATGGATCATGAGGAAGTGCTCGAATGATTTCTTTTTATATGTTCCACTAGGAAAAAATGTTTATTATTCATCACTAAGTGAAACCATAGTTTCCAAAATCATTGAATAAAATAGTATCCATGAAATAGAATCAAGGGTAAGGATGACCTTAGTTGAAACCCTTTGTCTTGAGTTCAATGTAATTGATGGTTCTTTGAATTGAGGCCCAATCAATATTTTATGCCTAATTGCAACTCACTTGTTGAGGCCATTCAAGGACACTTTGTGAATTTGATCTAGGGTATAAAATCCAAAATGTGGCAAGATAAATGATTTTTGTGGCTAGGGCTCACACCCACAATGGCTTGAGCCATTGTTTTAAAATATTCTCCTCCTTGTGCAAAGCTTACACTATTTCTCATTGAGAGAAAATCTAATTATGGAGATTATAGAATAAAATGATATATGTGAAATGAAATCATAGGTGAGGGGTGCCCCTTGTTGGAACCTTGTGTCTTGAATTCAATGCAATTATAATTTTCCAAACTAAATCTCGATCAGGTTTTTATGCCTACTTGTTACTCACTTTCTTAAACCATTGAAGGACATTTTGTGAATTTTCTTTGGGGGCATAAAATCCAAACCATGCAACATAAATGGGTTATGTAATTTATAATAGGTGTGTTTTGTTAGGGTCCACATCACCATGGCACCCATAGTGGCCTAAGCCATTATTTTAAAAGAAATAAGAATAAACTTGATGACTAGGAATCTAGGCAAGACAAGGGAATAAATAATTGATTGAGAAAATAAGGAGCTAGTGATTATTATTTTTTTCTTCACTCAATGCCATATTTTCTTAATTATAGGGACATTATCATCTTTTACTCATGGGGATATTTCTAGTGATATAAAATTATTATCATTCTGATTTCTAGCCACAAAGATATGGCCCTTAGAATTTGTATACTATTGTTATGTCTTAATGATGTGGTGGATGATGTGTCCCGTAGATCTATGTGGATAATGATATGGAAAGTTGAGAGGGATGTTGATGTGGCTTGACGACTAGGAAGGTCATTGCATATAGATCCAAGGAATAGTCTATTGGAGTGTTCAATGAAATGTTAGATGCCTAGATGCCAAATGGACCTAGATATATTTAGATTTGGATGTCTCTATCGAATGGACCTAAATAGACCAATAAATTTGGATCTAGATGTATCTACCGAATGGAAATGGATATATATGGATTGAGATGTCTCTTGGGTGGAATTAATCCTTGGAATATCCTGATTTGGTTGTCTTTTGAGTATCTTGAATTTTGGATATATTTGGATCCACATATTCATGGATGGTCCTAAATTCTAGATATATATAATATACATATATATATAAAATATATAAATATATAAATAATAATATATATAATATATTGAGGTCTTGAATGCTGGTCAATAGGGTTGCATTTAGTTATTTATTTATTTATTTGTTTATTTATTTATTTAAATTTGTTTATCCATTTTTTCATTTTTATTTATTTCGTTTTGCTAATTTTAATTAATTTATTTAGGTATCAAGATATTGAGGCATTTGGGTTTCACACTCGTGATATTTTTTTTAATAAGCTAACCATTTTCATTGACAAGTCAAAAATTTTTATATCCTCACGTGTTTGTTGTTTTTCATTGGTGTTGAGCTTGTTGGCAATTGTTGACATTGATGTCAAGTCCGGCCATTGATGTTAAGTTCAATGGGAGCTTGTTAAGATTTTTTATGTTTTCATGCAAGAAGATTATGTTGTTGTTGATGTCTTGGTTGTTTTCATTAACAATGATCCAGGTGACTCTAAAAAGGCTCAAAAATGAAAATATTTGGATTTCATCAAAATCGGGACCAGAACGTAGAGATCATCATCTTGATTCCAATGGTGCAAATGAATCAAATCTGAGTTCGTATGCTCTAGATATTTGCAATCAAAGTTTTGGTCAACTTAGCCCCACTAGCTAATTTAATTTAGCACAATGTCAACTAAATTTGGAAAACAACTAAATCTAGAGGTTTGGATAAATTTGGTGGAACCCAATAGATTTGGAAACCACTAAAGGAGTGACAATTTGGCACTGCACAATGGCCAGAACTGATGAATTTATCACCTACTTAATTTGTCTAGTGACCTTAAAAATTTTGTCGATAGTTTTTTACTGTATTATTTTTAAAAAATAAAAAGTATATATTTTATAGGTGAAGGACACAAAACCCCAACCCTCGACAACCCAACATATATATTGTATATAAATATGTATATAAAAATGTAATAAATATATGTATATATATATATAATATATATATATATATATAATATATATATATATATATATATATAATATATATAAAGAGAACACACCCACCAACTAACTCTGACATATAGATATATGGCCAATGCCATACAACGATCGATACATAAGGGACCGGAATTGGTCGGGTAGCCGGCTCGTCCAATGCAGTGGCTCCATTAATACACACCATCCATACATATAACACAAATCAAACAACAAATCAAAAAATATACATTATGCCCAGTCACATGTTATAAAATGGTTTGGGTGTGGTTGGAAACCGGCCCACCCGTGGGTCCAACGATTTATTTTGAGACTGCCAACCAAACGACCAAATAACCTATGTTATATAAAGTCCGTTGAAATATAATATAGAAAATTTGGTCATCCAAGCATTAGAACAAACCAACGAAGTGAAGAATAGAGGAACCCTGTAGACTGGCCAGAACCATGACATGGTTCTAGGGAGCAGAACCCTCACTCGGGGTATCTTGGAGGAACCTTGGAGATACCTTATGAGCCAATTTTTGAAGGTGTTAGAATTATGCCAAGTTTAGACTCATTTGAACCAAAATTTCGCTAAGAGTTTGATGTCGCAATCAGTTTTATTATCCAAGCAACGAATTTTCTAGAAGAAGAATGTTGAGGGTGGAATCTTAATGCAGGAATCTGCATGGAATCTTAAAGATTCCCTAGAGGCCCAAAATTGATCGTTTCAAAACTAGATCAACTCTATACTCACTTGACTCAAATTTTGCAAGGAACACGATGGTCTGATCAGTTTCTTCATCTGAGTCACTGAATTTCATTCAACCAGCAAAAGAGAATCTTTGAGATTCCCAAGGAGCCTATATTTGAACAAGATAGAAAGGGGTTGATTTTATACTCATATTTCATGTTTTTTCACAAGGAACATGATGGTGCATTTTGTTTATTCATCCAAGTAGCTAACTTTTAGGTCATCCCCACACTTGGAGGTATAAGGTGCCTTGTTTCCATGTGTTCATTTGTTTTTGTTGAGATGATGTTTTGATTCTAAGATCCATGTATACCATGATGTGAGAGGCTATTTGCATGCCACTTTATGTGAGAGATTATTATTTGTTATGTTAGAGGAGACATTTTTATGAGTGGGAGTTCTTATAGAAGAATGTCTCTTGGGAGAGACAAACCACTCTAATTAAGGGGGTTCATAATTTTATTGGCAAAAATTGCATCATGTACTTATCATCTTCTTGCACAAACTAATGAAGTGACCTCCCCACTCTTTACACTAGGCCTGAAGAGATAACCCATATTGGGTGAACTCTATTATAATATTGTGTGTTCATGGTTGTTCATGATTATTGCTTCCTTTCTCCTGATTGATGATTTGCTGAAGTTGTTTAAAATATGAATTGTTCATGATTTCACAAATAAAATGTAAGTTTTAGTGAAAGGTCTTGTATGATGGGGATCTTTTTTTTTGAAACTATTCACGAAAATTTCCTGGATCAAGTGGTATCAGAGTGGTCTGACCTTTTTTTTAGGGATTTTGAATTGAGTGTGAAATAAGAAGGGAAATGTAGAATAACAAAGATCTCCACAAGGCCTTCTACAAGATGACAAACATGGTAGATATATTATTCACAAATTATGAGGAGAAAATGACAAAAGAGGAACAAGAGAAAGAGAGAGCAGAGGACGATGCTCCTTCTCCTTCTTCGGGAGAATATTCTTTTTCATCATCTTCTTCTCCTCATTCAAACAAAGATATCAATGAATCCTTCAATTAGCGAATGTTAAATTGAGGTGACCTCTACAAGAAGAAGAAGAAGAGTAGAAGCGAAGATTGCAGCTTCAGTTATGAGCCATGTAAGAGGCCTTGGAAAAGTTTAAGTGCAACAAAGGCTTAACAAAACCATCATCACCCACTTCAAAAACAACAGTTGAGGTAAACATTTTTTCAGTTTACCCTTCCCCACATTAGGGAAGGAGGAAGGTCAGGCAGGTATGGAGGAAGAATAATTCTTGCAGCCATTGTAACAAGCATGGACATCAGAGAGCCACATGTTGAGAGATCCATCCAAAGTAGCGACCGAAGGCCCAAAAAGAACCTGAAAGGGAACTAGTGAGTGAAGAAAATCAACAAGAAAGCTAGCTATAGGAAGAGAACCCATCAACTTGGTTAGATAAGAAATGGGTAGCTCTTTTAAGCAGTTGATTATGGCCACATTTTGTAAATGACATGTTGCGAGATGTTTTTAAAAGTGATGAAGTGCTTTCCATCACTTATGAATGCAACATAGTGATCTTTTTGGCCTTTTTGTTGATAGCATGGGTATGGTTTCTATTGTGATTTTCATCTTTATATTTTTAATCATGAGATTACATAATTTTCACTTAAATTAAATTCAAGTATCTATCATATATCCAAAACTTGTCAACATAAAAATTCAAAAACCAATATTGTAAATGGTAATAACATGTAATCTAGATATAGAAATTGAGATTAAGGTGGTTATCTATTTTACATAATTAAGCTCTATTATTTGTATAATATATATTATTTATATTAGTATTGATACTATTTTAATATGGATCTAATAAAATGAAAAAAAATTTTTGTTTTGAGAGGTCAAATTTCTTTATTATAAATTTTTTTGAGTCAAACAACAATGTGTTTTTTAGTGTTTAAATTGTATTTTGAATGTTTGAATAAATATAATAATGACCAAATAAAATTTTAATTGTTAAAAACTTATTTTTTTCCTATAATATATAGAATATATATGAAGTTTGATGTGGACATAAAATTAGTAACATAGATCTTCAAATAGTTTATTTAAATCTCTTTTTGAAAAGTATAAGTTTTAAACATCTTATTCACAAATTGTTTTTACTTTCTAATTACTTTACAAACCATAAGTTCAATATTTTTTTAATTATAGTGGGCATTAATTTTTTATTTAGGAACATAATTTTATTTTTTATTTTAGACATTCCTCATAGTGAGCTCAATTTATTATGTTAATAATTAAGTTATATATTTTTTATAAATATACATTAGAATTTACACTTATTAGTTAAACGGGAGTTTATTTTTGGAAGATGGATCTAATAATTTTAATTCAATTATCATTAATTATTAAGTAGATGTTATGGATTTTAACTTCCATGAAAGTCTATGAATATTTGTAATAGTATTAACAAATCAAATTTAGAGATCTATTTACAAAATATTTATGCCCCTCCTCCTCTTTCAATTAAACTAAAAATGTCACATGAGCAAGTGTAGTGTCATATGAAATGAGATATAGTTTTTTGGAAGTGTGTTATTGATAAGCCAAGATATTAGCTCATAGTATTGTAACAAAGTTTATTTATAGATTAAGAATCTCCATGAGAAAGTGAGAGAGTGAAGGTAAATCTCCAAGATTAAGAGTATTGTTATATATTTTCTTAAATATATATGTGTTTATTATATATTATTCTTTATATTAATTAATAATTAACAATATAAAATTATAATTAAAATTAGTTGATTTTTATGATTTATTTAAATTTAACAATGATATAACATGAACTAATTTTGATATTCATTATGAATTTGTTTATCTCAATTTATGATTTAAATTTATATAATTATATTAGTATTATTATATTATATTAATATGATATGCTTATATTAATTTTAGATTATTGTTTTTGAAAAAAATAATTAACACCATATATAAATCAAACACATTAATCTTATAATCAAGTTGAGATACTGCGTAGATGTAAGTCATTGTACTCTTCTTCAAATCCATAACTCTAGCTTTACTCCATTTTCTGGTTTTTCAAGTTAAAATAGGTTTGAAGAGTAACCATATAGGGAAACTTAGCTTACATTTAATTTTTTTGGAAATAAATTTCATAAATAATTTGTTTTGTGTATATATTTTTTTTTTAATTGAAGAAATCGTAACTGAAGTAACTCTCAAGCATACATAATCTTGTTCGAGATTTGGTCATATATATCATAAAATATTTCAAACCACACAATCTGAAATTGACAGAATTATTTCAAAATATCATAACCCTTGGAAAATATGTATGTATGATTATTCTAAAAAAATTTATTTTTTTCATCAATATTTATCATCATGTTGCGTATACTTTGTTGACATTCTTCTCTTGACATTTTTAAACTCATGTGGAGTATTCCCTGCTCATTATTGTACAGATCTCTTTCTGGCCAGAATGAATAGTTGGAAAGTGTTTTTCTTGGTGAAAAACTATAATTTCACGAGAGTTAAATAGTTAAACGCTTAGGTGCCTTAGTTTCATGCTTTGTCGGCTTTGATGTGAGTTGTGACATGTCTGTTCTCGTCGGTGTGATGCAAAAAGTGCATGAATGTTATTGGGCCGCATAAGTTTCATATGGCAAGGACGTTGAAGGTCAATTTCTATAAATTGCAGGAATAAATTGATTCTCTAGCAGTGGTGTGATTTATCATAATTTATTTGTGAATGAATAGCGCTTGTGGTTACTATCAACTTTTTTTTTGACAAATAAGAAATCTCACCAATGGTAGTTGAAGAGTTTGACTTAGTTTAAGAAAATTATGTTATTTGGAATAGATGGCTTTCTAGACAATTTTAATGATGAAAGTTTTAATTTTACAGTTTAAAAATTTGGCTAATAATATAGTTTTTAATATGTAAATTATAAAATTATTAACGATTTTTTTAATATTTAGATTTCTAATTACTTTATATTAGCCTATATAAAATTTTGGCTTTTTAAGGTAAAATAATTTTATACGGGTTAATTATTTTTAGAAAAAATGGAAATTGGTATAATTTTTTTGGAAAAAACATGGAAAATTAGACTACCTGCTAATATTAGTGCCTAAAATTTTCTATTGTGACCCCTTTTTGTTTTTGAATAATTAGCTTACATTTTAAAATTTTGGAAATTTATTTTTTATGCTTTCAAAAAATGTTTCCATAAAAATTACTATTAATTTTTAATTAAGTTTTGGTTAGATAATTAAAAAATTAAATTAAAATTCATTTTGTACAATAATACTATGTTAAAAGTATGATTAAAAAACATGTTTGATAAAGAATTAAACGATAAATTAAAATTCACATTCTTGATTTGAGTATTTATTTATTTTAACATAAAAATTTAATTAAAATTGTAAGTATATAATTATATTAAGTGTTATTAATTTTCTTTTGTTTTAACACTAATGTTTTTTTTTTACTTTTTAACTCATCAAAACTATAATAATTTAAGGATAATCACTCATCAAAACTATAATGATTTAAGAATATTTGATAAAAAATTAATGTGAATGAATTCTTTATTTTTTTTTCTTTTTCTTTCTTCAAGTTTTATAAACCAAACTTGGTCCCAATTAAAATTCAAACCAATTATAACAAAGAATATAAATGTTATTTGCACTCATTGAATTTAAGTGAATAATAAAATAATAATTTCTCTTAAACATCAAAGATAAACCCAATTGATAATAATCATTTTCATTATCATATTATTTCAATATAAAATTTAATTAAACAAAACTCTAATTATATAAAAACATATTTTCCAACCCAATATGATCTAAATGTAACATTACAAT
>APFE030568951.1:3197-14515 GCA_000404065.3 Pinus taeda
GAATCATCCAAGAATTGTTCATTTATGTAATGTAAAGGAGGTTGCCCCCTCGAAGAGGCTGAATTTTAAGGCATTGATCTATCTTTTCTATCTTTTCTTGAGTTGGTTTCATAACATATATCAAAATGTTTCAAGTTGGGATGGGTAGTGTAGCTCGCCAGCTATTTTCAAAGTATAATTTTTCATCTTTGGTGTTGCTCCACTACTAGCAAGACTGAAAAGTACCCTGGTGGAGCCACACATGAACACACACTACAAGAAAAAATGAGATTGGTGAGGGGCAAAAAATGTCACCATAAGCTCATTAGTGACGGTCAAAATAACCTCCTTCACCAAAAATTGAACGTCACCAAAGGTGGCATTGCCAAAAGTATAGGTGTTGTGGTGACATTAAAGGTACATCACCAATAATGATTTATAATGATGGATAGTGACCATCACCATTTCATATGAGCAATGGTGACAGATTTTAGCCTTGGTGACCAAAAAGTTAAAGCTCACCAAAGATGGTGTCGCCAAAAGTATAGGTGTTTTGGTGACATTCAAGGTTCGTTACAAATAATCATTATAATGACGGAGAGTGAACATCACCATTTCATATGAACAACAATTATTTATTGTGATGGACCTCTCATGATCATCACTATTGATGAATATATTTGGCGATGTTCGTTGACCATCACCATTTCATATTTTGGTTCCGGTCAAAAAATGTCATGATAAGCTCATTAGTGACATTGAAGGTCCATCGCAAATAATGACTATAATGAAAAATAGTGACCATCACCATTCCATATCAACAACAATGATCTATGGTCACGGACGTTTCATGGCCTTCACTATTGATGTGTATATATGGGGTTCGTTGGCCATCACCATTTTAGATTATGGTGAGGGTCGAAAAATGTCACCATAAGCTCATTGGTGATGATCAAAAGAGCCTCTGTCACCAGAAACTGATCGTTGCAATTCCATATCAATATCAGGGCACAATCAAATTGAACCACCAATCGCCTGCTTGTAAAGTAGGTGCTTTTCCATTGAGACAACACCCTTTAAAGAATTGGAATTTAAAAAATTAGACCTTGAAACTTTATAAATTGTAAATTCTACAACTTTCAATAAATTATAAAACTTAGAGAAGTCTTGGAAAATATTTTACTAAACAAGCAAAATAGTATTGATGTTGTAGGTCGCTAACTAATGTTTATGGAAGTTATGAAATGTGGGTAGAGGGAAAAATAGTTACGTATAAAAAACTCAATATGTTCAGTTGAATACTCGATTAGAAGTGAAACTTTGAAGACATTTATAGCCTATAAATTACCTATAACTATCAATTTCATTAGATGTTGTAAAGGAAACATCATAAATGAATAACATATGGAAGAAGAGAATTGATGAATACAGATGCAAGATGTTACAATTTGAGTGAAAAAAAAAACTAAATGTTGTTGTTGTTGAGTGACTTTTTATAATTGGGACCTTTGTCTTTCCTTTATCACGTAAAAATTCAAATTAAAAATTACATTTTTTAGATATTTGAATGATATCTAGACTTTTGTGAAAATGTAACATGGATCTCTGGGAACCATGAACTACTAGGAAAAAGAAAAAAAAGGAAGTCAGCCAGAGACGATGACCAAGGAAACATGTAATTTAGAATTTCACAAGTCCACACTCAAAAGCATGAAAAAAACAAACCAACGAAAAAGTTTGAAACTTACCACAATAAGAATATCTTCTTTCAGCAGTGGACAGTGGACACCAAACAATAAGACAATAATTAATTTAGTTTAAGATAACAAAATATTGGAAAAAACATTTTGCTCAATTATCTGCCATTAAAAAATGGATTTAATTCTGATGACGTAGAAGAGTCGATACTAAATCACAAATAAAAATGACCAACAAAAATGTAAATTTTGTTTTTTCAACAACACAATCCATCACTACCTTCCATGTCCAAATATTTATATTTTGCAGTATTTAACAACCTCTTCTACAACAAAATCCAATGAATAGATTTGATAAGTTTGAACTTGAAAATCCATGAAATATGGAGCTTAAAACTAACCATTGACTCATTTTGATCTCTACATGTTCGCATCCAGGGAATGGTTCCTTTCTCACTTGATTGGTGAAGAGAAATATGACAAAGATAGTTTGTTATTTAGTCTTGCTTCACTTACCTTGCATGTATAGTGGGGTGTTTGTTTAATTTCCAGTTCAAAGGTGTATGGATCAAGATCTAGGCTAGAAGAGTTTAATTGTTCCCTAGGTGTGGATGAACCAGAATGCTCAGATGAGAGAATAGTTTTGTTGCCTTTGGCTTTAGGACCACCTTCTTCCCTTGTTGTAGGTGTCTTAATCCCCATAACCCTCTTTTCCCTTTTACCCACAACATGTTCCTTTCTTGGTGAACGTTTTTTCTTTATGCTATGTGCAGTGCTTTCTTTCACTGGAATTTGAAAACTATTATGATTAGGTTGAACATACTACATAAGAAAGGCATGAATACTACCAGGCATATTACTCAATACTTTATTAATAGAACTCGGGGTACCTTGTTAACATATCATATTTGAATTTAGCAAATTGAGAGAATCACGTTTTCTTGGCTTTCTTTTATCCCCCTCTGTTTTAGTTTTCTTTGAAGACTTTGGCATGTCATCATCTCCCTCGGTCATCAATTTCTCTGAGTGTGTTGGAGTTTTATCATCTTCCTGTGTTTTACAAATACCTAAATCTGATTCCGCTAAGGCCCTTTTCTCACTCATGGAACAATTTTCTGTAGCACTTTTTCCAACTGTCAGTGAACTTGAAGAGAAACCTGATTTCACAACATAGCTTTTTTCAGCTGAGAAACATGGAGACACGGGAATACTTTTCATATCTATTGTAGGAGAGGGCATATTGTTGGACTTAAACACCTTATCCTACTGAGGTGTTCCAATGACTTCACTTGGACAAAAAGAAATAACTTCATCTTCATTCTTTAGGCGATTCTATTTATTTGAATCTAACTTGTGACATTATTTAACTAACAAGGAATCAGAATCATTACTGGTATTAAATTCATCCAACATGGACTTTGGAGGTCCCACTGACATTTGTTTTTTTGTTGTCATGCCTGAAAACCATGGAGATCCCTTTCGATACTAGAATAAGATGTATTCTTACCATTCAAGAACACATTCCTTATTAACCATTGTTACCATAAAGAAACCAAAGAGACAAAATAACATCAATGTACACAAAATTCCCTATTGAAATATAATCATAACTTAGATAAGACGTCAAAAAAATATTCTTAATTAATAAATTTTGTATTTAGAAATCTTGTTTCTTCATATTTAAAAAAGAATGTACGTTGTACAACACTTCTATCTATTTATCCAGGAAATTATATCATAACATATGTCACGTAGTAGCAATATATGGTACCTAAAGTAAAAAGAAAAATTTGCTCAAGAAAATAGATTTAGAAAACAACTTTGAAAACTGTATGTTTGTCATCAAATCTTTAATTAGTTTCACAACAAACTAGTTGGAGTTAGAAAATCAAAATCAATCATAGGAAAAGAATGGGACAATGGCCAAAGTGGTTATTCATACAAGTTACAAATAAAGCTAGAGTTATTATTGCCATTGCAGATAACTGAAATTTGGGCAGTGGTCTAACAATTAGAGTTGATCAGCAGGGAAGACTCATCAATACCATCATTTTTTTTCCATGATCTGTGGTGTCTCTAGGTACAGATCAAATATCTTTCTATTCTCAAGTTCTACCTTTCAAGTGTTAATTTCTAGATTGCCCTACAACACAATTTCACCACTCCATTTGATTTGTTTTTATTAAGAGAATTGACAGGACCTTCCCATCCTCTGTTTTACATCAATCAATAACCATCCATCAATGATATAAATAATAACATATAAATAACAAAGGCCAAAGATGCACTTGATGTATACCTATGTTCCAGATGGACTCATATGACCTTACTGGTGCAAAGAGCTCACCCTAAAAAATAACATCCACATGGGACTTACAAAACTTTTTCAATCAAGATCCCAATAAACCAATCAAAATATGAATATCCTTTTAATCAATGTAATCTCTGACTTAAAATACAAGTGTCTTAGAATTGAATGTTATATCAACCATTTCAAGTAACTGACATTCGATGAGAAATACAAGCCATGTATGATAAAGCTCAAAATAAGAAACACAAAAAAATGACTTACAACCAAGATATGAGATTGCCTTTCATCCCTGTTGTTAGATAAATCTTATTTACATCACAGATAATTTTTTTTTTTTTTTTGGTACCAAGTGGAAGTGGTATTGTAACCTTAACCTCTGATAGAGTCTTTATCCATGACTACTCAAGATACACTCCATTACCAACACTTGGGGCTAGATAAGATAGATGCAAAAACTATCAACGAGAAAATGAAATCTACATCCTTTTAAAAAAAGGGGAGGAAAAAAATAATACACAAATTGAAACAAACTGTAGGACAACTCATACCTGCAAAATGATTATCTTGTCATGAACAATACAAAATGAAATCAGGAGAAATGTAATTTTCGCCATAGTTTGACAATCATTTCCTTTTGCATATTCTATGAGCAATTGCTGAAAACAATCATCTAAAGCTTTTTCAACATCAGGATTATAATCAAACATAAAGAACTGGTCCAATAGAAATATAATTCTAAACATATGTGTTTATACCATCAACATGAAAATGAAATCTACCTTGTAAAAAAAGGGGAGGAAAAATATAATACACAAATTGAAACAAATTGTAGGACAACTCATTCTTGCAACCTGATTACCTTGTCATGAACAATAAAAAATGAAATAAGGAAAAATGTGCTTTTAGCCATAGTTTGACTATCGTTTCCTTTTGCATATTCTATGAGCAATTGATGAAAATAATAAGCTAAAGCTTGTCAACATCAGGATTATAGTCAAACATAAAGAACCATTCCAACAAAAATATAATCCTAAACATAAGTGTCTATATAGATAACTATTTGCTATTTATTTAGGACATTGTATTTATGAAAATCTAAAAATCAAATCTTTGAAATAACACAAATTATGGTACCGCTGTCTTACCACTATATGTTGAGTATTTACTGAAATCCATTCAAGAATTTCTTCAAAGTTCAAACAATTAACATGTAGCCTAAAAAAGGTCAGATTTGAAAAGGAGATAACCCAAAGATGTAGAGTATATATCTCACATTTATATATCCTAATTTATAGATATTGAAATAAATTTTTTTAACATACTATTGTGAAATCAACCCAAACTGCTAGACGAAAAATATTGATGGTTGTTATGCTAATATGGAAGTTTTAGACATGCATTTATTTAAACAATTAGCTTGAAATCTCAAACATATCTAAGGATTCACACAACACATTTCATTTTTAGTGTTGGTGTGTGAACAATGTCATAACAATACTTCTAGCTATAGAACAAGCATTTCAAGCTTGCCTCTATTTCATGATATGGACATTTTACCTTCAAACAAAGTTATGAGACACAAGACCACTTTCACCCTTAAGATAAAATGTGGTTGTAAATGCACAGTGAACTCTCTTAGCACAAATATGATCTTGGTATGGTATTGGATTCTCAGACTAGTGCCATGTTTAAGGTCGCCAAAGAATTTAGATTTTAAATATACAATATGGTGCAGGCTATACTTCAAGACAACATATTATTTACTATTTTTCATGTTGGGAAACCTTCAAATCCGTGTCTAGGAAAACTCAAGTTAAATGGAAACAATGAGTCTGGTTGAGGAAGCAATTACTAGTGCCTTTGATTTTTTGGGTTAATGGGTCTAGGTATTATTGAGGGAAACATAGAGGTTGTTATTGGTAACCCTAGAAAAATCCCAATTTCTTTTAAGCCCTGAGGATGCAGTTGACCCACTTCCCAATCAAATTGAAACAATGTTGGATGGTGGTTCCAACCTCATTAGATTTCACATGAACAAAGTATAAATTAGATAACATTCAAAATTCAACAAACTTATTAGCTTTCAGGATTTCAGGAATGGTAGAATTGCATGTTTCCGTTGGATTATGTTATTTATGAGGGTATGGTACTAGCATTTAATAAATAAAACCAAACCCTATATGTACCTTGAAGTTTGTAACTTTGTAACATTGATTGTTGTATTCCTTTATCATGACCCTAGTAAAAAAAAATGTAACCTTCACTCGAGCAAAATCATTGATTTTGCATGTTAAGTTTTTTTCTATCTTATTTTAATGTTCAAGAGGTGATATCAATGATGAGAATCCCAATATATGCAATGAGTTTGATGATATGCAGTTATTTGTTGTAGCATGATTTTTTTTGGACACTTAAGGCAATTTAGAGCCTCTTTGTTGATATAATTTTGATTCAAAATGGATTGCACTTAGTGCTATGTTAGTTATAGCACCCTTGCTTGTTATATATATGAGAAACTTTGCATATTTTGTATAATGGTTGGGATTCATATGGATGCACATTAATATATGTTTTTTTCCAAAATTTGAATAATTTATGTATTTCTTGGGAACCTATTTTTTGATCTTGTTTTATCTAGTTTTGATTCGATTCAATTTTTTGAGGTTAACCATTTCAATGACTAGTCCAGTTCATGTAATTAAGTAAAGCATAAAAGATAGTGGTATTTGTGTGTTCATGAGAGTGTTTCATGCATAAGTAATATGGGAGTTCCAAAAATATTCAACTATGCCCAACTGGAAAATTGGAGTGCCGTAGATGTAATAAAATGTGTAAGAGAATATCCTAAATTTAGAAATGATTATCTTGTGAT
The DNA here is from genome assembly GCA_000404065.3 of Pinus taeda. Taxonomy (NCBI): domain Eukaryota; kingdom Viridiplantae; phylum Streptophyta; class Pinopsida; order Pinales; family Pinaceae; genus Pinus; species Pinus taeda. The sequence goes on from APFE030568951.1 coordinate 10,057, forward strand.
GTGTCATTGGGAAAAAAAGAGTCAATTCATGGATAAATACAACTCCAAGTTGAATGAAATATCACAAATAATTGTGCCAAAAAATATAGTATGTATGTCGTATTGTTGTTCCTCTTCTTCATTTGGAAGGCATAATAATTTTATAAAATAATGAAATTATAAACTAGGGATATGTTGGAACCCATAAATTTTCCTTGTCTATGAGGAATCAAAGTTCGTGAGGATAGTAATTATGTGCATGTGAAATCATGGTAGTGCTTGGATTGACAAGAAATACACTAATAATGACTCATGATAATTGTAAATGGTCATAAAAATATAAATGGAAGTTTGTATTGAAGGATTTTAACAATCATTATTTGTTGCTAGTTGAGAAAGTTTAAGGAGTCCAATATAGAGGTAAATTATCAAATATCCTTAGTGATTGAGTATGATTATACACAGTTTTCTTAGTCTAACTCAGGTAGTTGAGAGGATAAATTAATATCCTCCCCAACCAAGTTCAATTGGCGCTTGTGATGCGATTTCTCTTTTTTAGACAATTGTTGATTGATAATGTATATATCCTTGGAATATGATATAACTATGAATATGGAAGTATTCAACTATCTTATTGAGTACATTGTATTTATGAAAATCTAGAAGTCAAAACTTTGATATAACACAATTTATGGGAGTGACAAGGTATGCTACACAATTTTCTTGGTCTAGCTCAGGGAGTTGAGAGGATAAATTAATATCCTCCCAAACCAAGTTCAATTGGCGCTTGTGACATGATTGCTCTTTGTGAGACAATTGTTGATTGATAATGTATATATTCTTGGAATATGATCTAAATATGAATATGGAAGTGTTAAACTATCTTATTGAGGACATTGTATTTATGAAAATCTAGAAGTAAAAACTTTGAAATAACACAATTTAAGGGAGTGACAACGTATGCTAGGAAGTGGTAAGATGGAAGTCAAATATGAAATAACATAATTTTGGACAATTGAGAATTTCATATGTGTGTGTAAGAATTGAAATCCGTAAACACAATCACAATTTATCATATAATGATCTAAGTTCCCCAAAACCCTAGATAGGGGAAAAAATAGAAACCCTAGCTACACCAAAGATATTCCAACAAACTAAAATCACCACTAGCTAGTCCTGGGCCTCATGCAAGGCATCTCCTCTTCTCTTCCTCCTCAACCAATAGAAACCCTAGCTCCACCAAAGATACTCCAACAAGTAAAAGCACCACTAACAAGTCCTCCTGAGCCTCATGTAATGCATCTCCTTTTCTCTTCCTCCTTAATAGGTACAACTTAGGGTTTACACTGGCTCCACCAAAGATACTCTAACATGGAGGTTTTTATATTTGGTGGAGCTAGGGTTTCTCTTGTTTTTCCTTATCTACGGCCTTCGAAAGCTTGGAGAATTATATGATAGGTTGTTGATTTGTCATGGTTTCATTTCTCTTTAAATATATATAATATAATATATATATATATATAATATATATATATAAATATATATATACATAATATATTATATTAATAATATTAATATATATATATATATATATTTCAATTGGCGCTTTGACATGATTGCTCTTTGTGAGACAATTGTTGAATTGATAACTGTAATATTCTTGGAATATGATCTAAATATGAATATGGAAGTGTTAAACTATCTTATTGAGGACATTGTATTTATGAAAATCTAGAAGCAAAAACTTTGAAATAACACAATTTAAGGGAGTGACAACGTATGCTAGGAAGTGGTAAGATGGAAGTCAAATATGAAATAACATAATTTTGGACAATTGATAATTTCATATGTGTGTGTAAGAATTGAAATCCATAAACACAATCACAATTTATCATATAATGATCTAAGTTCCCCAAAACCCTAGATAGGGGAAAAAATAGAAACCCTAGCTACACCAAAGATATTCCAACAAACTAAAATCACCACTAGCTAGTCCTGGGCCTCATATAAGGCATCTCCTCTTCTCTTCCTCCTCAACCAAGAGAAACCCTAGCTCCACCAAAGATACTCCAACAAGTAAAAGCACCAATAACAAGTCCTCCTGAGCCTCATGTAATGCATCTCCTTTTCTCTTCCTCCTTAATAGGTACAACTTAGGGTTTACACTGGCTCCACCAAAGATACTCTGACATGGAGGTTTTATATATTGGTGGAGCTAGGGTTTCTCTTGGTTTTCCCTATCTACGGTCTTCGAAGCTTGGAGAAATTATTATGATAAGGCTGTGATTGTGTTCATGGTTTTCCATTTTCTTTATATATATATATATATATAATATATATATAATAATATATGAAGTTTTGGGTGAATTCTCCAAGAAACCCTAGCACCTTAAGATAAAAAGGCATAAAGTACAAAGAATATTGAATGAGAGAGAGAGAGAGAGAGAGTAGCATTTCTCTTACATCTCTAACCCAAGTATAAAAAGGAATATGCACAAGCACATTATCGACTATAATAACAACTCACTCCTTCCTCTATGTATATGAGAGGTAAGGGGGCATACAATATAGGGTGGATGTAGTCCACTACAATCAAACATACGAGACACAAGTAGGTCCACCCATGGGAAGCACTCTACTCTAAGTGACAAGTGTCAGGCACAAAGGTGACAATGATTAACAAGCAAGGCTCCATGGCATGAGCACTACTCCCCAAGGTCCAACAATCCTCCAAAGGTCCAAAGCTCCAATGAATCTCTATTGTCATGTGTCCATGGCATGTGCACTACTCCCCAGGTCCAACAATCCTCCAAATGCCCAAAGCTCCAATGCATCTCCAAGGTCATGTGTCTCCTTAAGGAAAATGCATATCCAAGGTCATGTGTCACCTTAAGGACTCCCACACCTACATGTCCACTCCCTCAACCCAAGAGTCCACATGTCAAGCGTAAACCTCCTTGTAAGCAACCAATCAACCCAATGCCATTTAGGCCTCAACAACCTCCTCAGAAATTCCCAACTCTACTCCAAACACGCAAACTCCATTCATGCATCAACAACATGAAGTTACCAAGCTCCATACTTATCCAACACTGTAGGTTTTAACCCCGTATAGAAATTACTTGCATACGAATTCTAAATCAGAGGAAAAATAAAAATGCGAGAGCATAACACATAAAACACATATACACAGATATTTCCCACTGGATCTCAAAATTGAGACTACCAGCTTGATTTTTCATTATGTTCCTTTCAATGTTACAATACATATTTATACATGCCGAAGCATCCAATACCATGGACTGAAAAACCATTAGGTCCAATACCATGGACCGAAAACCATCGTGTCCAAAAAACATGTGCGAAAATCATGCACAAAACCATAGGTGGGTACGCCCAACCTAACATAGGGTCCAAAACCAAAATTTTCCGGGCCGCTGCCCCGAACCCCATAAAGTGGGGTTACGAGTACACCTCAAACCCCCTGTTAACTATGTGGAAAGAATATAACACAACCCAACAATCTCCCACTTGTTGTTTTCTTTCCACAGGGGGCCACAGAAGAGCTTAGTCATTTTTCCAGCCCTGAAATGCCCATTGTTTCTCTACACCAAGAGAACTTCTCAGAGCTCACAGATTTTGTCAATACATCTGCAGTATTCTTCCAAAGTGTCCACCTTAAGCAACCTTTTGTCTTCTATTCATATCCCTCAAAGTGGATATTTGAAACATCAATGTGCTTTGTCTTTGAATGATAAGCAGGGTTTTGCCAAGAAAATTGCACTTTGGCTATCATAGTCTATCCTTATAGCTCCCTGTACTAACCCCATACTTGAACACAATCTCTACAACCAAACTTCTTCCTTGCTTGCATGAGTGGCTGCAATGTATTCTGCTCTGTAGTTGATAGTGCCACTACAGATTGTTTCTTACTCATCCAACTGACTGCACCTCCAAATAGGTTAAACACATACCCACTTGTAGATCTTCTCTGATCCAGATCTCCAGCCCAGTCTACATCAACAAAGCCACGGATATCCAACACTCTGTCCAATCCTAGTCTTCCTTGATAGCACAAACCATAATCACTAGTGCCACGCAAATACCTGAAAACACGCTTCACTGCTGTCCAGTGCTCCTTCCCTGGTTTTGACATAAACCTGCTCAATACTCCCACTGCATGTGAAATGTCTGGTCTAGTACAAACCATGGCATACATCAAGCTACCGACTGCACTTGCATATGGAACACGGACATGTCCTCTTCCTCTTCTTGTGTCTTGGGACACTGTTCAGCAGATAACCTCACACCTACAGGAATAGGAACCTTCACCGGTTTGCTATCCTGCATATTAAACCTCTGCAATATTGTCTCGACATACTTCCTCTGGTTTAACCAGAGCTTCCTCTTTGCCCGATCTCTTTTAATTTCCATGCCCAAAATATAGTTTGCAGCACCAAGATCTTTCATGTCGAATTGG
>APFE030568953.1:0-22634 GCA_000404065.3 Pinus taeda
AGAAGGAATTGGGGAAAAGTTTTGAAATAACTGATTTGGGCTATGTTCATTACTATCTTGGTATTGAAGTAACCCAACATCTGAAGTCCATATTTCTTTCTCAAAAGAAATACATTGGAGATCTGTTGAACATGTTTGGTATGACAGAATGCAATCCTCTTACTACTCCAATGGAACAAAACTTAAAGCTCACATGTATTGAAGGAAAATAATTTGAGGATGCAACAAAGTATAGACAACTTGTAGCAAGTCTCAACTACCTAACTACTACTAGACCAAACATTTCATTTGCTGTTGGAATCCTCTCCAGGTTTATGCAAAAGCCTTGTAACATACATTGGTCTACTGCAAAAAGAGTTCTAAGGTACTTGAAGGGAACTCAAGTCTTTGGAATCAAGTATACACAGGTGGACAACTTCAGCTTGATTGGATACTCTAATTTAGACTTTCATGGAGACAAAGAAACTGGGGTATCTACTGCAGGATATGCTATGAGTTTGGATCAGGAGCTATCTCCTAGAGATCACACAAACAATCAGTTCCAGCAGATTCCACAACAAAAACAAAATACGTGGCAGCAGCTAAAGCAACAAAAGAAATTGTGTGGCTCAGGAAAATTTTTGAAGATTTGCAAGTAAAACAAGTACAATCAACACCACTCATGATTAACAATACCTCTGCAATAAAGTTGGCCAAGAACCAAAAGTTCCATGATCGAACGAATCACATCAATACTAAATATCATCTAATTCAACATCATGTTGAGGCCAAAACAATTCATCTCCATCATTGTTCCACTAATGAGTGCAGCGCTTGGAAGAGAAAAGCTTGAATGATTCAGAATGATGCTGGACTCACCAACATCCCTTCAAATTAAGGGGGGGAATGTTGACACCTAATCATCAGGATTGGGTGAATATAATGTAAATAGATAAATAAGTAATATGAATAGTCATCGGGAGATGAAGTGAACAATCTCTCCCTCATGTATATAATGAAGACCTACTTGAAGGAATAAAACACACGAATCAATTTTGGTTGAGGAGTTACAAACCTCATGCTCCAAACCTCATGCTCCAAATATTTTTTTTTTCCCTCTTTTCCAAGCCAAATTTAAATACCACTAATATGCATCTAACTAGTGGAATTTATTCTCCTAAAAAGATAATGAGTTGGTTGTATATCCACAAATTTCATACTCCTTGCTTTTCATTGCCATCATTCTTATTTCTTCAATGCACTTAGGAATACATGATATATAAATGAGGCTTTGCTAGAATTATGAGCCATTAAATCCTCATTTTATGGTAGCATTAAATATAATGTTTCTTCGTAATATACCACCTCCATCAAGTCATGTCAGAATGATAATGGGAAGTTAATACCTCATGGAAAATATTTAATAGGTGTGCCAATAAGTAGTTCACATAGTACAATATCAAGCACCTCTTTTTATCTTGAGGATTAGACTATCTTAAATAAGCTTTCAATTAGCCTTTAAAGGGGAAACGAGCATGATTTCCACTAAGTATGGAATAAAGGAAACTAGGTGCCATATATGGCATATTGTGTATGAATATTTGTCATGTGTGAGGGATTGTTTATGTGGAGAAAAGGTTGTGTGCAACATTGAACTATTTTGGGGATAAGTTGTGTAGGGGGAGTGGATTTTCAAAGAGAGAAGAGTGCAGAGAGTTGGGTTATGTAGTTTTCACACACAAATGATTGTGTATAAGAGTGTGTGAATTCATTTGCAGAAAGAAGTATGGCTATGGTATATAGTACAAAGTGATGGTGGTGGGTACACAAAAATATGTCAACATGTAGAAATCAAACCCATATAAATTAGAATTCATATGGACTAGGCTCAAGCCTTCTGAAAATTACTACTTGAACGGGCTCTCAACTTGTAATCAATATGATGACTAAAACAATCCATGGCACTACACCAGCTAAAATATCTAGTAACTGGAATATAGAATGTAGCTTGGATTAGGTGGCCACTTTCCTCCATTCAATCCTTATGGTTATCGCATCACATGTCATATAATATGAAAATAAGATTGTAGACCTTCTTGCTAATGAAGGTTACAAAGATTATGCATCACTCCTTAGCCACACATGGCGCTCCCTCCCTACTTACCCTCTCAAAAAATATTAATCTTATTTATCAATGAAGGATATTTCTTCCTCGAATATGGTGAAAATATTATGAGAAGTGCAGAAGAACATGGCTTCCATCCCACCATGTACACATGGTTGAGGAAGGAGCCATACAACATCCCCCATACCATTGTCATGTTTTGAATTCCCTGCATTAAGTATAAAATGGTTTAATACATCCACGAGGAAAGTTCATTGTGGTTTTAGTATCGCGTTAATGCTCAGGATTTAGTGGATTTTTATCATGTTAATGATGTGTGGATTTGGACATTGGCAACTACATAGTGTCTATCTCTGGTGAGTTCTCCCATGAATTATGGTCATTTCAAATTGGGATGGACATTGATTTTACAAGGTGGAATATTGCAAAATGAGGGAGTGATTATACTATAATAGCAAGGAGGTTATGGTGGTGCATTATATATTCTCATGGCATTGTTCTGCTCCATGCAATTTTCTCTCATTTAGGTTCTTTTCTTGGCTTATTTTTTAAAACATTATGTTCTTATATTTTTCCCTTATTTGTTTGCCTCTTTATCCAACTTGTCCATTGGGAATTGGTACTTATGCTTCACCTCTTCCTCTCTAGGTCTTTCCTTTGGGCTATTGTTTAATGTCTAAACCTTCTTGACATGAAAATATTGCATCCCATTCGTAGTCCTTCTAACCTATTCACTATGTTGAATATAAGCCTTCTAGTCTCATATCATCCTTGGTCTCTTGCTTTGGGTTCCAAATTTACAACCAACAATGGTTTTTAAAATCTCTATCCCTTCCATCCATTAGTGCTCTCTTAGGCTTGGGTTCTAAGACCATCTATTGGCCCCTGTTCATGATATTGCACTAGACATGCAACCTTGGTGGAATGGGGCATCTTATTTAAAGGAACAAGTTGTTGATGTTTTTAGCATTGGAAATTATTCAGCATAGGGTAAGTGTCTATCATGTAGGAGAGAGTCCCTTTTCACTTCTTGTTTGAGAGGAGCAAGTATTATGATTTAGTTCCTAAGTTTTAACTTAGGAAAGCAACAAATTTAATCTATTTATTAATATCGATTATTGGGCTAAATTTTCTAATAATAAATAATTCAATTATTTAAGTGACTTAGAGCTAATCTCCACCATTGATCTATGTGGGTCAGTATTTAATACTAGCCTTTACCACTTTGGAGGTTAGGAATTTGGCTCAATGAGAAATTACAAGAGATCCTAATAAAGGATGAGTACATAACACTATGATTGAGAAAATAAATTTCTCGATGAGTGAGAGGCTTGAGTGATTGAAGACAAGAAGAAAGTGTGCAAAACGAGATTTTTGAAAGGGAAATGAGATGAGGATGACAATTCAAAGAGAGGGTCTAAGATCTTCAACGAGGAGGCTAAGTTTTATATCCAGGAAAAAATTTGTGAGTAAGGGTGAGTTTCCAACCAAGGCCACGTGGAGAAAGGGAGGAGGTTGAGCTTCTAGCTAGGGGGAAAGTTTTCCAAGTGTGCAAGTTGTACAACCAAAGGTCGAAAAATTTCACAAGTAGAAGCTAAGTTTTTTTAGGGTTGAATCTATCTAAGAAAGCCAAAAAATTTCTAGGATGAGAATCCAATGGGCCATTTAAAGGTTCAAATATTTGTTGCAATTGCTATGTATTTCTTTGTGGGTCATGTAACCTAAATTTCTAGATAAAATAATGTGAAGGAAAATTTGTTTGGGAAGATTTCTGTGTTGTTTGTGACTGATTTTTCTAAATATTGTCAAATATAAATTTATTTTAAGAAGGTAAAAATACCAATGTTTATTATTAGCCATTTGGAAAATTGGTATACTAGTTAAAAAAAAATTGGGTATAAAATAATTTCCATGTGAAATGGATTAAATATGGTGTTTGGAATTTAACATGGTATCAAAGAAACTTTAAGCTTTGTGAAGAGGGAAATCAATAGCACATGGATTTACATTAACACATTTTATTTTTAACTAAGGGATTTATGGTTGAGTGATTAATCTAGGAGAAATACTTCTACCAAGTTGAGATATGAAGACCATAAAAAAGGGGAAACAAATTTTAGTCAATTTAAGGGTGGAATAGCCCTAATTCTCATGGATAACAATCTACAAGAGTTTCTATAAAGTCATTACACCTCACATATGCTATATTATTGGTCGTTAATTATTTGAAGGATGTGAAAGCCAAACAGATCATCATGGATTCAATGAAGGATCATGTCATCCCTCACATTTCAAGGAAGAAGATTTCCAATGAGATGTGGATTGCTTCTATTAGTTTGTACTAGATTGATAACGAAAACCAAAAATGGTGTTCATGGAAAAGTTAAGGAATACCTATTTGACCAGTCATGCACATTGCCATCATATCTCACTAGGATTCAACAAATTCAAAATGATCTTGGAGCTAAGGGGGTAGCATGTCAGATGAGGAGCTTGTATGGATAGCCTTGAATAGCTTTACAAAAAACAAGCTATAATTTTGATATATGTTCTAGCACAAAATAAACTAGTTGATTGGGTAGAATATGGGATGAATTCACTCAAAAGAAAACCTTAGAGGAGTCATTTCCTAGCAAACAACAAAAGTGTGGGGATGAGGAGAACCTTGAACATTCTAGTTAAGCAAGGAAGGGTAAGGAAAAGACCAAATAAAACGCATAAGGAGGATCTACTTCACATGCTAACAAGAATAGGGACATGAGAAAAGTGAAATGCTTTGCATATCACAAATATATGCACTTTCCAAGTCAATGTTCAAACAAGAATAAGGGAAAGGGAAAGGAACATATTGGAGCATCTGCGTAGATGAAAGATTTGGCCACCAATAATGAGAAGGAATTATCATTGGTGTCCTGCCTTTTTCACATCATTACACATGGGTTGTGGTTCATGGGTAGTGAAGCATCTCATCACATGAAAATATTTTCAAATATTTTCACCAATATGGTAAAGGCGTTGCAGAGGGAGAGGGAACCATACAATTTCAGTTGTATTCTAGGAGTTCAATGGAGGTGAATGAGGTGATGTATGTATTGGCTATAGAGGACAAGGGTTTTGAGGTTAACTTTGCAGGTGGATAAGTGCTTGTTAGGCCTATGGGATATGATGTTATCTCAATGAGAGTGATTGGAGATAGAGACAATTGCGTGATAGTGGCAACCCAAATTAATATAATCCCTAGAACATGATAGTGGCAACCTATCTGAGCTATGGAATAGGAGGATGGGTCACTTTCACTTTAGAACTTTACCATTGTTTCTATAGATGCTCAATGGTATTATGGAGTTCAATGTAGAGTAGGATGGAGTGTGAAAGGGATGTGTGCCTGGAAATTATGTGAAGGATACTTTTTCAAGAAACAAGAGTAGGTCCAAAGGTGTGTTGGGTTTGATACATTTAGATATAGGTGGTACTTTGTTAGTGGAGTATGTGATAGATATACTTTTTGAAGCCCAAGGGTAAGGCCTTTAGTGAGTTTCAAGCACTTAATGAACTTATGTAAAACTAGATAGGGATGAGGATCATGATCTGAAGGTCAAATAATGGGGTGAGTACACCTCCATAGCACTTATCTCAATGGAGGTTAAGTGTATGGATACAATTATTGTGAATTGTGAGGATATATGGCTTCACAAAATTCTCATAGGTTTATTTAATCTTGAGATGGGGCTCTCCATGATTCATTTTGATAATAAATAGTATAGTGCTTCATGACAGGTCCAAACACATAGAGATCAAGTACCACTTCATTAGAGGTGGGGGTCTATAAGGGTGTTGTGAGGTTTCTATACATATCTACATATTAGCACATTCTAAAAATTATCATGAAGCCCCTGGTGAACATGAAGTTTTTTTCAATAGGGATAAGTTGGGGGTGGTGGAGAGTCCTTTCCTTGCTAGGAGGGAGTGTTTATTTTTGTAGTATCTGAAGGTGTGTAGAAATTTGAGTAAGCCTCAGAGCCTTGAGAGCCAAGACGGCCTATGAAAGATGGTTGGAAAGAGGGAATCTTATGTAGGATAAGGTTGAGTAGGCTTGAGACCTGTGGTTGGGCTGAGAGGGATGAGAGAGCCTGTGGAGGGCTAAGAGGTCTTGTTCACACCAAGAGGGCCAAGAGGGTCCATTGACAACAAAGAGGTTCGAGAAGACTTATTGACAACAAACAGTGCTTAGAGCGCCAATTGTTAGAAAAGAGGGTCAATATGGCTTGTGGTGAGAAAGAGCACAATTATGTGTCAGGGAACAAGACATTGGGAGAGAGATTCTCAGGTAAGAAAGAGAAATACATGAGTAATGTTGCAAGTTTTCTATGAATGAGATACATAGTTGTGTAAGGTTTGAGGAAAGTGCATGAAGCAACAAAGGAGATCTAGATTAGCATATTGAGGATGAAGCTAGGCCTTGATATGCTAGATGAGATGTAGGGTAATTATTTATTCCTAATAAGGAAGCCTATGTAGGTTCTAAGAAGAATTTAATGAAGAATTGTTGATCGAGAAAAACTTATGTGTAATATATTACTATGCATGTTGTGTAATATATGTAATATAGAGTAGATGTGAAGATGTAATGTAAGTATGTAAACAATTTAAATGTTGGCTTGATTAAAAAATAGAAAAAAAATTAAAAGTTAACAGTTAGAAAGTGATATTGTGCAAACATTTAAATGTTGGTTCAATTAATAATAATAACAAAGTGATAAAAATAATAAAATTCAATTTGTTATATTTTGATTTTGTGAATAGGCTTTGTTACAATACCATGGGCCAATACCATGGCTTATCAATACCGCATGCCCCAAAACCAAAACCTATTTCACAACTAAAATATTTTATAACAATATGACAATATTCTCAACCATGGATATTTACCCTGATTTTATGGTGGATATTATTAACTTGTACTTTATTTAGGCTTTGTTACAACACCATGGGCCAATACTAAGAATTACCAATACCACATGCCCAAAAAACATAACTTATTTCACAATCAAAATATTTTAGAAAAATATGAAAATATTCCTAACCATGGATATTCACCCCCACTTTAGCATGGATATTATTAACTTGTAAATAGACTTTGTTACAACACCAAGGGCCAATACCATGGCTTATCAATACCACATTGCCCAAAAAAACATAACTTATTTCACGATCAAAATATTTTATAACAATATGACAAGATTCTTAATCATGTATATTCACCCCACTTTGTCATTGATATTATGAACTTGGTAATATGCTTCTTTATAAGAGCATGGACTAATGCCATGGCTAGGAAGAGAGGAGAGGGAGATAGAGATGGAGGGGAGAGAGAGAGAGGGAGACACAATGCCTCATTTGGCATACATTTCCTTGATTTTTTTATGGTCCTTATCAAGCTAACCCTTCTTTTTGTGGTATAGGGGTAGTCCTTTTCTTGGCTCAAAACCACATCATCTAGGTTAGATATGCTCATGACAAGGCCACCAAAAACAAGGCTGCATTCTTGGGGCTATGGAAAATCCTTGAGGTAGCAAAGAAACAAAAAAAAATTCACGTTTTTGGTGACTCTCTTGGTAATGAAATGGAAAAGAAACATATTCAAGTGAAAAATCTAAAAGTATCTCTCTTATTGCAGTTTATTGACTAATCTTTACAAGATTTCTAGTGACTCTTCTATTCACACATTTTTCTCTAGTCCTTACAAGATTTCTAGTGACTCTTCTTTCACAGAGTTTTTGTGAAATGAGCAGGGATGCTTACAGTTTGTTTAAGAGGGCCACGAAGCTAGAACCCAACACATTTAGTATATTTAGTATATGAAGGACCATAGATGGGGTGACCTAGACTATTGATATGCATATATGAACATTGGTTTGCCTTTTTCCAAAATATTTGCACATAAAATGACAATACAGGTAAATCAAAATCCATAAAACTGAAAGGAGATGTCTAAAATAACAATATCAAATAACCAAATTGGCATCCAAGACTATGATTTCATCACTACTCTAGTTTCCCAAGTGATAAAGCAACACATTTCTCCAACTATTTACAAAAATAAACATTATGAAATAAAAATCTTTAAATACAAAATTAAATAAATAGTAATAAAGCATCAATTTACATTGCTTAGTATGTATGCTTCCATTGACATAACATTTCCTTGGTTTTTTTATGGTCCTTGTCAAGCTAACCCTTTTTTTGTGGTATAAGGGTAGTCTTTTTCTTGGCTCAAAACCTCTCTTGGTAATGAAATGGAAAAGAAACAGATTCAAGTGGAAAATCTAAAAATATTTCTCTTATTACAGATTATTGACTAGTCTTTACAAGATTTGTAGTGAGTCTTCTTTTCACACATTTTTCCTGAAATGAGCAGGGATACTTACAATTTGTTTTTGTTTAAGACGGCTACGAAGCTACAACCCAACACATTTCAGAGATAGATTGGGTGACCTCTAAAGCTATTAATATACATATATGAACATTGTTCTAACTTTTTCCAAAATATTTGTACGACAACACAACAACATTTAGATAAATGCCATTTTTCTCTTAAGAAAAAAGAATAACAAATATTGATCCCTTTTTATAGGTTCAGAGATGATATGCAAAAAAAAATGGTAAATCAAAATCCATAAAACTGAAAATAGAGGTCTAAAATAACAATACCAAATAACCAAATTAGTATCCCAACGTACATATTTATACCATATACAAAATTGATAACCCAACCTACTTATTTATACCATATACCTTAATAATAGCATATGAGTTTTTACGTTAAAAAAAATAACAAATATTGATATTTTTATACGTTCAGATATGTAAAAAAAATAAAACAAAATTCATAAAACTGAAAAGAGATGTCTAAAATAACAATACCAAATAACCAAATTAGTATCCCAACGTGCATATTTATACCATATACAAAATTGGTAATCCAACGTACTTATTTATACCATAGACCAAATTAATAATAGCATATGAGTTCTTACGTAAACACTCAACTAGATTAACTATAATTGGGCATTGAATGTGAAGAAACTATAACCACCAGTCAAAACCCGACATATATTAACTACAGCCAGAAACCATGGATTCAACTCCATCCCATACTGTTTCCTGTGTTCGGAACTCTGCATGTCAACTGGTAAAGTTGTATTAACCGTTGAATCTTTGGCAATTTAGATAATTCATTTGCATCAGTCCACACTGCAGAGAAGACGCAGTTCACTTCATGTCACTTCAGTACTATTTTATTTACAATATGCGACACAGCTAGCTCGCTAACACGTTACTGTAACATTATCTAACGTGCTGGTTTCTTCTCTTTGTTGTATTCTTTTGGACCGGGCGGCTACTCAAGGGGAGTTGGCGCCACTCTAACTGGTGCATTACATTCTCTGACTCCACTTTGCTGCAAGAAGATTGAGAGTCCATGTTATTATAAATAACTAATAAAAAGATTATGTATGATCTAAAGCTGCTCTGGGCATGATTTTTTCCGTCAGAAAAAAACGCAAGACAAAACTATTAAAAAAAAGCAAAAATATATATTGCAGAGCAAAGAAATTTAGAACAACCTGCATGTATCTAGGAGAGCTACAGGGTTTAGGAAGTAATCAACAGAAAAATCATCAGAGGGCGGCAAGTCGATTTCAATAGCATCAAGATTCTTAGCGGCAAGTCGATTTCAATATCATCAAGATTCTTATCATGCTGAACATAGACTGGCCTTTGTGCAGTTGACATAAACTTCTGATCTCGTTCAGTTCCTCGTCATCGTCCATTATCATAGCCCAGTCTGCTTCAGGAGCTGATGGACTATGCCCAGAATCGGCTCTTTCAGGATTGGAGCTGTCCGCTGCACTATGCCCCGAGGGTTCATAGCTTTCCTGCATGATTATGTCCCAAAACTCAGCATCCGAATACTGTTCGGAGTTTTTCCTCAGTACCTCCCAGGGATCCATAACGCAGATCAGAATGAGGACTATGAAACTCGATTTCTTCGATTTCTTCAGTTGAAAATATGCCTAAGTTAAAAATATGCCGAACTAAATAATAAGGGCCATCAACACCCAATCAGTTTCGATTGGCTTGTAATGCTATGAGGAAGCCAGTCCCTTTAAATAGAAATTACAGAATGCCCGCTCTCTCTAAAATGTCGGCCTTCTAGCTTCAAACCATGTAGGTTGATGCTGAGCGTGTTTCTCCCATGGTTCAAGAATGAGAACGAGATAAATTCAGTTTAGTTAGTCGAAAATTTGAATCTGGTATTTAGGGGAAAAAGGAGGGATTTGGTAAAGGTAAAATAAAATAAAAAATAAAGTTAAATTTAGTAAAAAATTTGAATTTGTATAAAAGAAGACGTTAAATGTAGTGGGAATTATGGTAGTGAATGGGTAATTTGTTGGAGTAATTTTGCAAAGGTAATAATTTACTTTTGGAGCATTATTACAATTAGTTAAACATGTTTTTTGGAATTGGAGCTTTATCATAACGGGCTAAACATATTTACTGGAATTGGAGCCTTGTGGCAACGGGCCAAATATGTTCATTGGAATTGGAGCCTTATTGGAGTAATTTTGCAAAGGTAATAATTTTCTCTTGGAGTGTTAATAATTTACGGAGTCGTTTACCGAGGCGGAGGAATTGCCTCAATGGCCAAAAGCGGCGACCGGAATCCAGGAAAAAAAAATTCAAAAAATCTTATAGAAACACGTCTAAAACACTTAAAATTTTGAAATTTAACAATTGTAACTTGGATTTACAAAAATCCTTGCCAGATTTTCTCTAAATATGACTGGAATTTCCATAACTTTCCAGGCAATTCCTCCGACTAATTAGACTACGGCATAATTTAATCTTGGAGCATTATTACAATCGGTCGAACATGTTTTTTGGAATTGGAGCTTTATCACAACGGGCAAACATGTTTATCGGAATTGGAGCCTTATCCCAACGGGAAAACATGTTTAATGGAATTTGAGCCTTATCGCAACGAGCCAAACATGTTTGTTGGAATTAAACCTGGGGGAATGGGAAAAAAAAAACTAATAAGGGAAAAAACTCAATAAATATAATAGGAAATTTGAATTAATATAAAAGAAAAATCTGGATAAATGCCATCATCTCCTCTTCTAGCCTTATCACAATGGGCCAAACATCTCTCTTGGAATTGAATCTCGGTAGGTGAGAAAACAAACCCTAGTCACAATGAAACAAAGATGTCCATTGAAATTTGAAATTGATCCTCGGTGGATGGGAGAACAAACCATGGTCTTAATCACAGGAGGCAAGCAAATTCTAAGACCTTCGAATTGAACCTTTCAACCCAATGAATTGATTGTGGGTTTGTGTCCAATGAATTGATTGCCTGAGAAAGGCCCACCTTCTCGTCCAATGATTTGTTTATGGGAGAATGGGCCCACCTAATGACTTGACTACTAAAGCCTTCTAATTTAAATTTACTAAATTATAAATAAATAAATATAGACAATAAAATATATAACAGTTAAATAAATTTTAAATTCAAATTCAAATTCATATCATTTTTATCTACTATCTTTAAATACTTTAAATGTAAAAATAATAATATTAGCGATTGAACTTTGTTAATATTATTTTTATAAATTTCAGTCATTTCATATTAAGAAATACAAATCTATAATTTATTAAGGTAGTGGATAGAGATTATTATAAATAATATTCACATACGAATATAAGTATGTAGTAGACCACATTGTTTGTTTGTGGGATATGAGACTTACCTTATTAAGATGATTTGATTGTTAATATTTATTGAGGTATATATATACTTACTCCTATAGATTTGAATCTACGACCACAAAGAAACAAATACACGCTCTTTACTATTAGGCTCACTTATAATTCTTTCTTAAAGCATGTTAAACATCTTCCTAATATATCTTTAAATAAAGAAATTCCCTATTACATCCTTCCAATAAATATAGCGGTTATTTTTATTAAATTCCCATAGTACTTATAAATCCACACTACTTCATATATAAACTCCTATACCTTTAATATATTGATTTTAATTTTCATAATTTAAAAGTCCTTTTATAAATAAATATAATAAAATATTGGTTAACCATTTAAAAATCTCCTTTAATATAATCAATCAAAGTCAATATGCATATCATTTATAATTTATTATTATTCAAAATTAATTATAAGTTCATGATAAATAAAATTTTATCTTATTACAGATATTATTTTCATATTTAATCATATAATAATCATAAGAATATAAATAATACTAAATTTTATCATAAATTTCTATTTTACATTTCTAAATCCTAACCATTTAAGTGTATGTAACATCTCTTAGGTTACCTTATGATATTCCTCTATAAATGCTCTTAATTTTATTTTTTTGAAATATTAATTCCTTCTTGTGTGTTTTCTTTTAGTAAAGTTAGATCTAACATGTATCTCTAGTTTTAGTAAACTTAGATCTGACATGTATCTCTAGTCATGCCTCATACACTACACAAGGGTTTGATTTGAATATCCAAACCACATTATTCATACTGTCATTAAAATTTGGGGTGAGAGAACCTCGAATGCTTGACTCAAGATTACTCAATTCAACTATGATACCTATGTTTTATGATTTCATAACTTATCTTTCAAGACATTGAATTTTACTTGCTATGGTTAGACAAGATGATTACTATTCCAAAGAGGGAGCCTAGGGATGCTTCATTGTAGGCTAAGGAGAGGAGGTAATTTATCCTCCGGACAAACCCCTCTCTCACATTCCTTACACTCAACACGATAATGAACATAGCTACTCGACTTTTCTTGCTCATCTCCTTCCATGGTTATAATTCGTGTTGGCTACATATGGCTTCTTTCTAGTAGTCACTAGTTTTTCTTATCATTGTTAAAAGTCTGCTACAAGTCATGGTTGTAATATTTGGGAGAGGGTTAAGACCCTAGGAACCCCATTATCTGTAACATTATTTGAACAATTTCCTCTCAGGTTTTAATGGAAAGACATTGATATTTAATATCTCTCTGGGTATTTTATTTATTGGTTTTTTTCCTTTTGAAAATTCTTTGCTATGATAGGTTATGGGTATTAACCCATAACCCTATGGTTTAGCAATTTTTACTGTAAAATCTATGCATGGTGCTCTAAATATATGAAGTTTCTGATGTGGTGTGTATAACTCGATTGACATTAATACTCTTGAATTTGGGGTTTTCTCTTCACGAGTTTTGGTATTTTTCTACTATGGATAATTTGTGGGTTGGTCTTTAGACAACCTTGATCCTAATTTATTTTTCGTATCACATTGTTTCCATTCTCCATCATAGCTTGAGTCTTAGTCAAACATTTTAGGTAATTTTACTTTTGTTTGGTTTTGAGAGTTTAGTTGCACTTTGTTTTCCCTCGCTACCATTTCTCACTATCAGTCGATAGAACATGGCCTAGAGTAGTCCACTCTTATAAGGGATCTCTTTCCTTGGGTTTGTGCCTTGCATAATTTACCGAGCATGCTCAGACGCTCTTCAGGGTCTCAATTTCCTATAGGTGATATTGTAATTCCATTTTTTTCTTGTTTATGACCAGTCCCTTACCTTTCTTATTTAGGTCATATATATAACTCTATTTTATGTTATGGCTTCCTTCCCTACTACCCCACCTTGCATTGGGTTTAATGGTCTCATATCTAGGCACAATACTCTTTTTATTTGAGGTAGGTAGTGGTACCTCCCTTATTTTTTCTTATTGTATCAGAAGGAATACGATATAGAAGAAGGAAAGAGCCCATATAGGACTGACCCAAAATGGGGCCTCGAGATTTTTGAACCCATGTGGTTCCTTTGAAGCCGAAGGTTTCCACTAGGATAAATATTAGTTTAAAAATTGTCCCTAGAGGCTTAATGAGAACATTGTAAAATCATCCTCATATCTTCCCCCTTGGCATCAAACTCTAACCTAATGATAATCTTTTTGGACAGTAGGGAAGGGAATACTTGGAGGGTTACAACCTTCACATCAATCCCCCTCCTTCTTTTCTGGGCATTCCCTTGGGTATAAGAGGTAAATCCTCTTCCCAATGATGTATACTTTGTTTTGACCTTTTCATTTTATTGATTTGATTGTGTTACTCTAATAGTTAATAGTTTGATTATTCTACAATTATTAAAGGACTTTTCAACACAATATTGTGTGTTAACCTTGTCATGAAGTTTCAAAGGAATATTAATCCTTTCCCGTAATGATAAATTTTTTGATAGCCAAAATGAAAGTTATATTCAATTTTCATTCAAATAAAAAATAACATTCATAGCATTATATTCCATCTATAATGGCAATATTTCTAGTAATCAACCTGCAAGATATTCATTTTTCATCTTGAAAAATAATAGTTGTTACAACAATATATTTAAACTATATTATATGAAATATTGGTGATAACGAAATAACAATTCCTAATGACCTAGTACATGATCCCAAATATTTTACACGAACATCAATGCTACATATTAACTTCTATTGTTAAGACACATGCATTAGATATTAGATGAACTTGTAATCAGATGGGAGATACAGATTGATAAGGGATGCTACACATGTTCATAATTGATCAATAAGCTAAACCTCTTTAAAAAGGCACCCTCAAACAAGGGTTGTGATTTTGTAGAAGTGACTTGCTCAAGCTTGACTATTTTCACTCCACAAATTTCTGTCGTTCACAATTAGATGGTGGAATCTCTTAATACAGTCTCAGCCAAGCACATCTTCCTATACTCCCTCAACTTGAGACTTCTTCTATTTTTTACCTTACTTTATTATGCACTCAACTTAACCCCTCCCGAACTCATAACATGTAGAAAAGCCTCTCACTATTAGTTACTTAATTCCTAGGTCTTTTTATACCATCAAGACATATCCCTTATGTGCTAGGTGGCCCTTAAAATATGTTGTTTGTCCCGCATTCAAATATCATTTTTCTTAAGAATTGGAGTTCTTAGGCTTGCCATTTGTCTTTCAAAATTTATCATCAATAAAGTGAAATTCCTTCTATAAAATAACAATCCATACTCATTAACAACTCTCATAAATATTATCTGTTTATTCATTATTATTGAAATAAAAACATTTGCAATATTTATTACAATGTCGGCCCATTTAGGTTCCTAAATTCAAATAATAGTTTATAACAATTTAGAAAAAAGAGTTTTAGGGTATTACAATGTAATTTTAGTGAATTTCAATATTTTTTAAAAGCATAAGAAATCACATGAAATCAAAATCCTAAAACTTAAACCATGTTAAAGATTACTAATTGGAAAGGTCTTGTTTGCAAGTTTTTATGGTGGTCAAAATTTGAAGAAATAACTTCTCGAGTTTTATTCACACTTAACATTTTTAATCAACTTTTTGAATATAAACCAAGAACCGTCATCAAGATGAAAGGTCTTCTTAAAATATCATCATACATTTATGCTTAAGATTACTATTATTTAATGAGAATATTTTGTTTAATCAAACTTTAAAAATTTAAACTAATAAATTAGAATTTTTATAGAGATCATTTTCATAATGTAATTGAAAATGAATGTTTTTAATTTCATTTGATTTATATGTCCTAATAAATTATGTGTTATGAGTTAGATTTTATTGCAAAAAAATGCAAGTTAATATAATTTTAATTGAGACCAATCACTTCAAGAGAAATTCAGTTTTATCTTTGTATTCATCTTCACATATTTATATAAGGTGTTGTAGGTAATATTGAATAAGACTCATGGAAATTTGTTCTTATTAAATTAATTATTTTCTTTTATTTTTTAAACTAATAATAATAGTCAGTTTTATCTTTGCATTCATATTCACATATTTATATAGGGTGTTGTAGGTATATTGAATAAGGCTCATGGAAATTTGTTCTTATTAAATTAATTCTTTTCTTCTCTTTTTTAAACAAATAATAATAGCCAAGTAATTTTGATCTTTTAATTTTGGGTATATATATGTTTTTTAATAGTAATACAATTTTTTGTTATTTTCATTTTACATATTGTTTACATCAAATTTATAATTTTAATTATCATAATTCAATTTATAAGTTTAATTATGATAATCTTTCAATATTATTAAAATTGTGTAGAACATTCTCTCCACAATTTAGTACATCTTCACTTCAAGGTATTTTAATTTTGAATAATTTTATTAATGTTTAAATAAATGCTATGAAATTCCTTATTTTTCATTTTAATTATTTGTATTTATACATTATTTATCTAAGCATAACATTATTATCAATGTAAAAATTCTAACTTAAATTATTTTATATATATATTTAAAAAGTGATCTCTTTGATTTTAAAAATCAATATAAATTATTTTAAATCAGGTCCATTTATTATAAATCACTTTTAAATTTAATTCATTTTCTTCTATTTTTTATAGATGTATTATGGTCTCAAACTACACATTCATGCAAAATCATTGAGATAACTAGGTAAAACTTCATTTTTTCCAAAACCAAAATTTGAAAAATTTATATTGTTTTATTAATTCTTTATTTAATAATATAATATCAACTAGCTTTTGATTAATTTTATTTTAATCACTATTACCTTTATTTTATTTTATTTATAAACATTCTAACACTAATACACAAATAACTATAAAAACCATTATTACTTCTATACAGAATAAGGATGAGAATTAATCATGCTAGTGTCAGGCCTACACAACTTGCTTCTTCCATAAAGTCCTATAAATTCTCACTATCAATATCAAAATAGTAGACAACATAGACCACCTTTCTTAACACTATTTTACAATAATTTATCTTTTATTTTCAAATGCTATTTTACTACTAAATTTATATGTTGAAATAAGCTTAACTACTAAAAGGAAAAAAACATAAGCCAAAAGGCTGTAAAGAAATCAAGTATTTTATGAAGTGAGTGAGGTCTAATCTTGGGCATTTGTACCTACTATGGTTGGAGGTTTCAAACCACATTGTAGATGGCCTTCTATGTAAGTTAGCTGAGCATCGAGACTGACACAACAAGAGAAATGGTGGCATTGAACCTGCTAAATTTTATTAAAAAAAGGATGGTGTTTTTGTAGTCCTCATGATATTCCTTCAAGACCCTACCCAGAAGTGTCTTCATTTTCCAGTGGAGGATATGAGAGTTAAGATATTGGCTCTTTCTTCCCCTGGTATCCCTAGGATCTGGAACCCAATTGGCTACTTCTTCCTCAATTTCCAAATCAGAGTAAGCTTGGAGGTGTTTAGTGGTCAAGGCTTCTAGTTGATATACTTCCTCTTGGATTTTCAGAGGGGTTGTGGAATGGAAAATAGATACAACATTTTGTGCTTGGGATTGAGGTTGTAGTCGACCTTGAGGGCCTTTGCCACCAGACCCCCAACAATAATGCATCCTATGGAAAGGCATGGTGTGCTAGTTCACAACAACCTAGAGTGATGATGACCACTAGAAAACAAAGAAACCAATAATACAATATTACAAAATATGAATGAACAAGGTTTCCTAGTAAATGCTTAGCTTCCAAGTAGGTCTAGAGTGGATTCAAGTGAGATGAGACAAAAAATTAACAAATATGGAGAGACTCTGAGTACAATTCGATAGCCACAAGAAACAAAAAATGCCAACACCAGTGCACACAACCAAGGGACTATAAAGAATATGAACCAACATCCACTATATAAAAGCTGTCAAACTAAAAGTGTTGAAGGTTTGTATAGGTTGGACTTAGAAAAAATTATCGAGTAATGGTCATTCTACGGAGCTTGTAAATGCTTTATGTTGAGGAATTGCCTTTGTTAGTCATTACCCTCCCCTACTTGAGTTTCCATCGTAGTAGCCACCAAAATTATATGGGTTACCTCCTCATCCACCATTTTCCTACTCCTCTCATGGATATTTGGCACTAGATGCATGCATTGAGGGCCAACGTCCTGAAAGGTAGGACCACTATGTAATATGAAACTCTCATAACCATGGCCATGGGATAGACCTTTCCCCTAAACTAAAGTCGAATCACCAAAATAACTACATATTGTGGGGCCATGACAGTTAGAATTAACCTCCACAAAGCATGTGTTGCGAGGGAAATATCCCACCAGCGATGGGGGAATGTCATAGGCACAATAGAAGAATATGGAGTCGAGGTAACCCAACTAGGAGGTCGTTGATAGAGAACAAGTTTCCATATTATTATGAAGGGAATGAATACAAGTTAACATTATGGTTGCATGAGGTGGGACAACCACACCCTCCCCCAATCTTTTATAATGCTCTTGATTGGTAGATAACATCAAAATGCAAGAAAATACCAGATAAATAATGCCATAAATGAGATAATATGAAGATATTTATTATGAGTAGAAGAATATAACATTCACTTGTCTCTTCGAGGGGGAAACTTCTAGAAAAGCAGAACTTAAATAGAAAATAATTGACAAGACTTCCCTTGTTATCTTTGACTATATAGTTTCATGAGATCCAAAACCATAACTACTCATGGTCACTTGCATAATGTGAGTTGACCACTTTGTTTATTATATATGACCTGTTTATTCATCATCCTTAACTAAACTATCTAATTTTGGTATGTTTTTTATAATGCGGGTCAAAGACTTATTATCATCACTAAGGTGGTTAACTACTTATGAGCTTTATTTAGGAAACTAATGAATCATGAATCTTACAGGGACCTTTGGTCCTATTACATTAATAAATGGGTTAGGGTCACACCCTAACATGCCCTCCCCCTTTAGAAGTAACCTTGTACTCAAGATTGGAGCTACGAAAATTGTTGGAGAATAGTTATCAGTAACTATGTCACATATTTTGGTAAGGTGTGTTTCCACTAAATAAGGAATTCCTTGATAGTGCAACTGAATATGAATTTCCTGTGAATCCAGTGCGAGTTCTGGTCAAATCCCGAGAGAACCTTCCTCATCCAATTAAGGAAGTATGGTTTAAACCTTGCAATTTTGTCCCGCTACTTTCTTGAGGTAAGACAGATGGAAGATTGGGTGGACTTGTGAAGTGGCTATCTAGGCTGATTTGTAGGTGATTGAGCCAATATGTTGAATCACCATATAAGGCCCATCAAATTTTTGAGTTAATTTTTGGAAGCCCTTTCCTTTAAGAGATGTCTACTTATAAGGTTGGAGTCAAAGAAACACTTGGTCACCCACTTTAAAATACCTTTCAGAGTAATGTTGGTCAACATGTTACTTCATTCCGTTTTGAGCTTTATGGATATTCAAAGGAGTGAGAGTGGTGGCGCAATGGCTGATCCACTACTCTATAGCTTGGAATATTTTGGAAGATAATAAGTTGGTGAAGGTGGGAGTTGGCCATACACCACCTCATATGGTGTCATCCTGGTTTCTTCATGATAATTAGTATTACACCACCATTTTTCTAAAGGTAACCATTGTGCCCATTGATGTTGTTTTTCCGAAGAAAAGAACCTCAGGTACATCTCCAAACATTTGTTTGACCATATGTTTTGGGGTGAGGGTGATTTTTGTACTCATTTGGAGCTACGTGCCATGTAGCTTGAATAGATCTTGCCAAAATTTGCTAGTGAAGGTGGGATCTCGATCAGACACAATAGAAGTAGGCATGCCACACAGTTTTAAAATTTGATTGATGAATACTTGATCCATTAATGTCGGAGTGAATGGGTGTGGCAGGGCACAAAAATGGGTGTATTTGGAGAGACAATCAACTACCACCATGATAACTTACTTTTTTCTTGATTTAGGGAGACATCCATCAATATAAAAGTAGGTAGCGACAAGGGTTTTAGGGTTCCTAGTGTCTTAAATTTTCCCCTTTATTGCATTGGAAGACATCACATTCAACTATAAATGTAAGAATGTCCTATTTCATCCTGGCCCAACATAAGAAGTGGCATGCATGAGAATAACCTTTTTAAAATATGGAATAGTCTACAATAGGTGAGGAGTGTAGCTCCACTAAAATGTTGGGTTTAAGTGTGGAGTGAGGGGATAAAATCACATGATCCTTATATCAAATAATATCTTCCTCCTATGTATGACTGACTGGGGTTTAGGATTCCCTTGTAACCTTTTGATTATTTGGGAAAGAGATGGATAAGTAAACCATTCATGGCATGCCTCCTCAATCTAATATTTTTAGGTCCCTATAATAATAGTGTATTCCCCTTATTGTTATTGTTAAGTATCCCCCATATTTTTATTGTTGTGCTCCATAGAAGCTCATCATTGTTATTGTTGTGCCCTTACATTATTATTGTTATGTAGGCTTTGATTATATTGTGACCCCTTAGACTTCTATATATATAAAGGAGGTTTCTTCATTTGTATCATCCTAGAATTGTTCCTTTAATTAATATAAAGGAGATTTCCCTCTCTAAGAGGATAATTTTCAAGTCGTTGATCTATCATTTCTTCTATTTTGTGAGTTGGTTGCATAATAATTGGTATCAGAGCTTTGGATTCTAGGGTTTCGCTTCTTCAAAGAGGACATCTTGGAATTTGCATTATCATTTTCTTCTATGAGGCTTCAGAAGCTGAAATTTAAACCACGTGGATCAGAAATATTGTTCAACTTCGTGTATGAAATTTAGATCTTGGTTCAATATACTTTTGGAGATATGATCCAAGGAAGTTTGGGTTTTTGCAGGCTCTAGAATTTAATCTCAAACAAGAGACCTAGGGAAAATCGTCATAACTTTCTCTCCAACCATTGGATTTGAATTTCGTAAAATGTGGTTGAAAGTAAATGGATTGTAATTTTGTTTTATCATTTTTTGCTGAAGCAAGAGACTTCCCTTCTATTTCAATATCCAAAAAAATATAGTTACAGCATTTACAAAAAGCAATTATGCTTTAATGACCCAGGAAATCCATTCATTCTGATTTGAAATGATCTTCCCCTCAGCAAGGGAAAGGTTAACCTTACAAAAATTAATTCCTAGGATGGATAAAAGGAAGTTAGACTGCAAGGAATACACCGAAAACTCCTATTACAAGGTTTCGCAAGGTGTGAAAGTACTGTAGGCCCCACCAAGCTGCACCCCCAAATCCAACCGTTGACTCCCACAGCAAAATCGGATGGCACAGAACACTATCGCAACGCTTATCTGCATGAAGGATAGGGTGCGATGGGAGGTGGTATTTCTGACCATCCCTTGCCACGCGTCAGGAGCCCATTGGAATCGCCCCCACAATTCCTATACCACTTTCCAATTCGAAGCCCAACGAGCAACCGGAAACCACTATGTGTCTGGTATTCCCCCCCCCATAAGCGAAATGAAAGAAAATGTCTGCCTTCCGAAAGAACCAACCATTCTGCTCGCGTACAAACACCTCGGAACAAGTTTCCGAGACTGTCACGGACTGAGAAAAGGACTCAGTGTTGCAAATCGAAGAATTAAAGAGATAGGGCAACTCACTCCCCAGTGAAGAGTGATCGGTTTGAGCATGCCCTTCATCCAGGAACCAACTGAAGTACCGCAAATGAACGTGCATAGAAACCTTCATTCTGAACTATTTACTCTTTCCCAGTAATTGAAAATCTCTATGTCCACTGCCACTTGTTCATTGCAGAGAGCTTTGAAACTGCTCTGAGGTATCTCCTGCCACATCAGCTCAGTTCTGTACTTTGAATTTTTCACACCTTGATTGGCCAGAGTATCCGCGAGCTTATTGGATTTTCTTCAAACATGATTAAAACTTACAGTTCGAAGACTCAGAAGATGATTTTGAACTCTCTGATACACCTGAATTAGTCTCTAGTGTTTCGAGACCTTCTCTGGCGTTGTTCCACAATTGATTCTCTTGATCGCATTGATAGAGATCTCTGAATCTACTTCAACAATGACATTGGAACAATATGCCAGTTTCAGAAGCTCTAAATAATGTTCCAAAGCCATTAATTCAGCCATATTGTTGGTGGTTATCCCTAAATGGAAATGGAAAACAGAGATTATGTTTCCATCTTCATCTCTTAAAACACCTCCATAACCTGTTGTTCTAGGGTTGCCTTTTGAAGCACCATCAATATTACATTTTAGATAACCTTTCAGTGGAGGATGCCAGAAATTCTTCTCGGTATCCATATCTTTTGCCTTTCTGAACTGATCTTGGGGAATGAGCTCATGTAAACCCAGTTGTATGAGAGTTTTCAACTCATAATTAGTAGGAGGATTCTTGAGAAAATTGCGGATAGTGGTGCTAACTATCTCCTTAATTTTCTTCAGGATCAAGCCCAACAGATGAAGAGGGGTAGTTTGTTCACCCTTGAAAATTCTTTTATTCCTTTCTTTCCAGACATTCCAGATAATGAAGCTTGGCGTGAAGGCCCGGGTCAAATTAAGGAGCTCATTTTCTGAGAAGTTCCTTCTCCACTTGTTTAGAGTGTTAATAACACTGTCTTTATCTTTGTCTGTCTGTTGGAAAATT
>APFE030568956.1:0-19390 GCA_000404065.3 Pinus taeda
TCTAAAATAGCCAAATTTCTCGTTATGCCACATAAATATTTTCAGAATTTAAATTTTAATGTGAGACACTTCAGAAAACCCTTCATGCATTCATTAAAAAAAATTCAGATGATAAGCTCGGGATTAAAAACTAGCTAGGCTCTTTCAGAAAACACAATCCGGGAATTGGCTGGTTCAGCTGAGAACTTCCCCTAATGCCCAGTAAACTCAAAATTTAAGATTTCCTGCACAACTTAACATCAACCATTAACATAGAGGGAGAAAACAATAATGAAATCCAGATCAAATGGAGATACCTGCCATTATATTTCAGAATCTAAACTATCATTCAAACCCAGAGATCAGACAAGATACCTGTGCCTGAATCAATCTTCATCAAGCTATTATCAATGACTGAAAATAAGATTATGCAGAAAAATAAAACAATCTTACAGCATTTCCAGAAGAGTAACACCAGCAAGATTTTTAACACCAAAGTCTTTCTTTATTGCACAAAAAATTACTACAAGAGAGCTTTCTTTAGCACCAGACTCTCAGATCCAATCTCTTCTCAAACAACCCCTAACACCCTATTTAAAGGAAAAAATCCCAACGACTAGTTCGAGTGATCCATGTCAAAATGATCTCGACTATTGATGAGGATCAAGATATCTTTTAATCTCATCCGTCGAAATTTTAATAAATTAAAAAATAAAATTTTGTTGTACAAAAATTTTGACTTATTAACTTATTTTTATTTTTATTTTTATTTTATTTATTATTTTTAAATTATTAAAAAAAAAATATTATTTTATTTATTTTTTTTATATTTTTTTAATTTTTTTTAAAAGGATCCTCGAACTTAGCCTTTGGAAAAAAAATTCCCTGGTGGTGACTTATGAGGGGATTTAAACATTTCCAACCCTCAAAAACACTTTACATCATGACTTTTACAATTTTACATCTCAAGGGGGAAAACCCATTTGACATAGACCCTCATAGATCACCCAATTCTCCGACCAACTATAATCTAGCAGATCAATGCACTAGGATTCCCCTAAGATTCTAATGACAAAATTCATTCCAGCTTTGGGGTTAGGTTGAAGGAAAACTCTGCCGATCATGGATCAGTGAGACAAAAACCTTTCGGAACGTAGATTATCACTAAAAAATTAGGTCCACCTAGGCAATTTTCATACATGACTAAGCTTTGCTAAGATTATTTACAATTCACACATGCAGAATGGGTTTACAACATAATATGATAAGGTCGACGGTGACTGTCGAATGGCACGGACACGTCAATCAAGCGCTACCCTTTTGCGAAGAAAAGAGGGTGTACAGATAAGGGTAGTTGACACGTAATGGTCAACAAGACCAACCCACTCTTGATACATTCTTAAAAGAGCTCTCATTTGTTCTTTGAACCTTCATAGTCTTATCTTACAAAGTGGTTTTGCAGGGATTTTGGCACATAGCTTGTACACAAGCCGAGAACTTCTAAACTTAAATCTCTTTTAAGAAACATTATACTTCATTTCTTTCATTTGCTATCTAAGAGCTTGAAGATGGCTCAGCAAAAACGAGAGTTTACTCTCACTCTTTTGCTTAGCCTTTTGTAAATTATAATTGTAGATATACATTTTATCTTGCTAAATTTTCCATTAATACTTAACTTATTTTGCAGCCATTGTTTGGATTGTTTGCTAACTCTTGTGTGGCAGATTTTGAAGAGCAACTTCCTGTAACATCTAACAAGTGTTTGTAGGACCTTTGGCAAGCGTTGGGGGTTCGATTTCCAAGGATGTCGTGAGCCCTTTTGAGGCTTATTTTGGCCAAGTCAAGTTCACTAGAGGGCTACCCATTTTCCTCTTTAAGCCGTGGGCATTTGGAGGAAACTCACACCTTGTTTCCCTTGCATAAGTTTTTTGAGATCCTGTCACTACTTTCTCAAGAAAGGAGGTCTAGTGTCCATGTTTAAAGCAATTATTGTGAGGACTCTCCTTGAAGTCTAGTTGAGAACTTTGAAGGGCCCTCTTCTCATTGTAATATTAATAAAAGATCTAACTTGTTTGTGGGAGCTTGGGATTTCTCCCATGGTATCCTATCTCCCCATTTAGAGGGAGTTTTTTTTTTGGTGGATTGACATTTGCATGGTTTAAGCTTTCATACTTCATTCACTTACATGCATTCTTTGATTGGGAATTAACACAACCTCACTATCACATTTCATTAAGTTAAAGTTTGTTACAATTTCATTTGAGCTTTGCATTATCTATCTCATTGTTGTTTGAAGCTACAAGCTTACACTTTACTTTGGGAATTCATCATTTACATGCAAGCATTTTATATTCTTAACAAACTTTGATTTGTTTCCATTTACCTTCGTAAATTGTTTTATGAGCACTTGAATACATCCTACAATTTTATGCTACATTGTTATCTTGAATATTGGAGCAATTTATTGTCATTGTCTATTTGAAACAAATTTTACTTTCAAGCAAATTACTTGTATCATTTTAATTCATCGATGGAACACATGCAATACTTGTAAGCTAATCTTATTCCTCTAGTTGAAGTTATAATTGCAACTTATGTTGAACACTATTTCATTCTCAAGCATTGCAAATCAATCTCTTTGAAGCATTTGCATGTATCATTATTTTAATTTGGGGAATTAACACAATTTGCATTTCATTTAGGCACTTTAGTGTAGAAAGGCCCCAAGCCTCATTAAAATTTTACCTCCAACATAAGTTGGTTGAAATAGACATTTTAGGGATCCTCTACTCCTCTATTAACTCCTCACTGTGAGATCCATATCATCGGGCGAGGGTGAGGTCTGAGGATTGAAGAGTTAAATTGTAATCTTGTTGTAGAACTAATTAATAAAATTAACCAAAAGCACTTTCCATTACATTTATTTTACTTGTCTCTTGATGGTTTGAGTTTTCATATGCAAAGTCTGTTCGAAAAGCAAGTATTGTAATCATTTCAAACACGTGTTTCATTTTCATGTTTCAAGTCTAATTGCATATTGATGTCTTGGTTTAGAACTTCCTTTCTTTTACATTTCCAAGTTAATTACTAATTTTTGGGTTTTGGCAAAATATGTTTCACATGTTTTGATTTATAAAGTTGATTATCTCAAAAGCATTTTGTATCTTACATATCTTGTGCTAACAATTCTTATTTACATTTTAGGGTGACTTTGTTTTCTCTTTTGAGAGCATTGCATTTTACTTTGAGCAAATATATCTTTGAATTGTTGAGCAAATTCCTTATAAGGCACTGGTTTTATGGTTTTTAATCATATTAATGATTGGCATTGTTATTTCAAGTTGCTCACTTCATATTTGCTCATAAATCCTTAAAAGTAATCCATTTTCACTATAACACTCTCCTAGAAACTCGCATCTTTTAACTTAACTTTTCATTAGGGACCACCCCCCTTAACTAACCTAGGAGATAGCTCAAATGGAGAGAGTCGGGATTAGTGTGACAGCCACTTCTCTGAGTTCCCTGCCACCAGCCACACCTTGTGGGGTTGAAGGCTTTTATCACTGACTTGTGGGTAGGTGTAGGCAGCAGAGTCAACATGCCACAACCTCTCCACCAAATTTCGTGACTAGAGCACATCCGATGCTACCCCAAATCAACACTCCCTCTTAGCGAGGACTGTGCTCTAGAAATACTCCTTACTGAGTATCACTTTGATCATCCAGCATCGGTCCCTGTGCTAGTGCTAGGCCTTCCTGCCCAACATCCTCTGCATTGTTGTACTCTGTACTGCTTCCCATGGTTCTGCCATTGCCACTGTTGCATATGTACGACAGCTCCCTCTGCATCTGTGTTGTTGTTGGTCCTTTCTCCCAACACTACATCTGCACTGCACCTCCTCTCATCATGTTGCATCGTGCTGCCCACTGCTACACTGCAACTCAGTTACTAAGAAGTAAGTAACTAATCTCCTAATCTGACCTCCCTGTTGGGCTAGAGACACACACTGATGCTAAAGCTCCCTCTGCTGCTGACAAGTGCTCCCTCTCTGACCTCTGCATTGCTGCAACAATTCCCTGCATCTCGCACCATTACACACCTCTCTGTGCCATCCTGCACTAGTGCAACACTCATGTGCCTCTCGCACCGCTGCAGCCTGCTAGTCTCGCGCTATCTTGGAACTCCTGCACTATAGCTCTCTCTACCACTCCCTCTGCATCCATCTCCACCCACATCAGCTAGTCCTGCTACTCCTCTTCAGGGCTCCCGTAGCAAGGTCTAATCCAAGAGGTTGGGTACCTCAAGTATCTCATCCCCTGTAGTCTGCCTGACTACAGCTCGATGTCTCCCCACTTCCGCTCAAGTGGTGCGTGTGCACTAATGGCACAGTCATCGTTTGTCAAAACTTCCTTCTCTGCCCGTGCTGGCACTGCCTTAGTCTCGGAAGACTCTCCCTTACTCTTCTTCCTTGGACACTCGGTCGCATAATGACCCAGCTCCCCACAGTGGAAGCACTTGATCTTGGAGAGATCTTTCTTCTTCCGCTTCTTCCGCTTTCCCTCAGATGCTAAGGCCACATCTTCCTCCTCCTGCTTGACTGTGATCCCCTTGCTGCTGCTACCCGTCTTCAACTGCCGTCTGATCTCTTCCTGGCGAAGCGCTGCCCACATCTCGTCCCAAGGTGGGAGAGTCCCTCTACCCAGTATACTCTCGACATATACCTCCTAGTCTTCTGAGACAACATTCAGGGTTGTCCTCACCATCAGCTTCTGATTGTGTCATCTCTATAACAGTCAATTGATCTCGGATCTCATTCAGTCCTCCGAGGAAGGTGTCAATCGGTTCTCCCTTATTCATCTGATATGACCTCAACTAATTCTCAAGCAGCATTCTTCTCTGCCCAGAAGTATGCTGGTACAGCTTCTTGAGAGCCTCCCACATCTCAAATGCCATTTCCTTCTCGACTATGTGTGGTACTACATGATCCTTGACCCTGTCAAGGATAATGCTCTTGGCCCTCGCCATTACCTCCTTGTACTTGACATTATCATTGGGGTCGACTGGGATAGCTATTACCTTCAAGGCAAAGTTCTTGACATGATTCTTGTAAAGTACGGATAAGATTATGGCCTTCCAGACTGCGAAGTTCGACGCTTCGCCCAGTCTATCCTGGTCGCTTACTCTGTGTAGTGCCATGATACTCCCCTACTTCCCTCCTGGAA
The DNA here is from genome assembly GCA_000404065.3 of Pinus taeda. NCBI lineage: Eukaryota > Viridiplantae > Streptophyta > Pinopsida > Pinales > Pinaceae > Pinus > Pinus taeda. Next base: position 5,202 of record APFE030568956.1, read on the forward strand.
GTTCTCTGTTCGACTCCTCTGAGTCTCTACTTCCCATCTGGAAGTTCTCTTCTGGACTCCCTCTAAGTCCTGATTTTCCTCCTGGAAATCCTTCTGTTGCTGTCAAAGTGCTCCCTACTCTGATCGTCTTCTGCAACCACACCACTGATCCGGGTTCCTCGGTTAGAAACCTTCGATAGCAACTCCTCTAGCCTTACTCTTTCAGGTATTGTTCTGACTACAGCACCTCACCAGCTCCACTCTGCAATATTACCAAAGCCTTCTAAACCCTAGCAACATGAAGGTGAGAGCTCCTAGGCTCTGCGCAATCCCGACACCAGCAATCCGGCCTCCTCAACCAATTGTGTTAGCCTTCTCAGCTACTACGTGAGGCTCCCTTTGCCTCCTTAGCTTCTGCGCTACCTCTTCTCGGCTCACCCTTGATGATGCAGGCACTGCGTCACCCTTCCCTTGTTGTTGCTCTGCTAGAAACAGCTTCCGTCACCTCGGGACAGTGGTTTCCTGCTGTTATTGCTCTGCTCTGCTGATGTCCTTTAGTCCTCTTGTGATCTGCAATCAACCTCTGATACCATGTTGAAGTTTCTAATTTTACTTAGTTAGAAACCCTCCATGCACTTTATCTGATTTATTCCTACCTACTTATTATTTTACTTAACAAGTTATTTACAAAAAATAAACACTAGTGCATGCTCAACATTTTACAGATCAACAACTAAAAGAAACAAAAACAAACACACCATATGACACCATTATTTCAGGACTAGTGTCCCTGGAAAAACCCAATGTGGGAAAACCGGTGCAGCTATATGAGGGATTTCTTATTAAGCAATATCAAAGTACAATCTGGGTGCCGAAACTGGCCTACCCAACAGAGAATTTCCTTGGCAGTAATACCTCTCAGTTTCTGACAAATCTCTTGGCTAAAACCCCAAATAATCCTTCTAGCAGCTACTCAATACAAATCTTCCCCATAAACCCTAGCATCAGCCTCTCTCTGGACTACGTCAGCCCCACTCTGCCTCATGCTGGCCCCACGTCACCCCAGATGGGTCTACATCAGCCCTGGGAGGCCCTATGTCAGCCCTCTGGCACTCTGCGTTAGCAACGGTAGCCTCTCTGAGGCTCTACACAACTCCCTGCTGCCTCTGCATGGCCCTGCGTGAGCCCTGGCTGGCTCTGCGTCACTCTCCTTGGCTACTGCACTGCTCTCTCGGCACTATCTCTGTCCCTCTGTACTCAAATGCCCCTCAGCTGCATCTTCCGATCACTAATTCTATATCTCTTAGCAAACCCCGCTCTAGAGAACAGAATGACTGATCACTCTAGTGTCTTCTCCAAGTGACCCTCAAGCCTCCTCTTATACTTTCTCGTTGACATATCAACGGCCGAGATTAAGTCCCTAATCGACAACTAAGATTAGATCTGGCTTGATCCATGTCTTTTGGACTATTCCAACACAGTTTTATATTAATCCACATTAATATTTTAATTTCCCTAAGTTTAGACATAGGGACTCCATTAAAAATATTAATTAGTTTAATATTTCTTGAACTATTTAGAATTTGCCCAAACCCTTTCTGGGTATTGGAGATCTCATGTGCCCCAACCTCTCCACCAAATTTCGTGGCTAGAGCACATCTGATGCTACCACAAATCAACCAAATATCATCAGTTGCTGTAATAGGGATTCTGGGTTTAAGGAATTTTCACATGGTATTAGAGCAGTGCAGGTGAAGCAAAAAGAGAAGTGCCAAAGATCCCAACGTTGAGTAGAGAAGGAGGTCGAATAAATGTAGGAGGTAGCAGATCGAATCCGCAGAGGGGTTGTGTTGTCCAAGCCAAGAAGGCTAAATTTTCGAGGAAAGTTTCTCTCTAAGTGAGTCGATAGAGAGGAAAGACTTCCAAATCGAAATCTTGCCAAGCTAGAGGAAGCAACGCAAAACCTCAACATTGAGGAAGGAGTTGGTGGGATGCAGCTTTTCTGTCAGCAGTTTGCTGGGCAAAAAATCGTTAGAAGAGAGAGAAGAAGCACGGTTGAGGGAATTTTTCCTTAGTAGACTTCCTTCCAAGAAGTCTATTTTCTTATTGCATGAGCAACAACAACAAGAAACTGAGAGGAGCAGCTCGACATTTTCGTGGCAGAGAAGGAAGCCAGTGGACTGAGAGATCAGGACAGGGTGGATGGGGCATCCAACTATGTGATCTAGAAGCAAGGATGTCGTGCCTTCTAGATGAGCATTTTCTCAAAGTCTATGTCGACAGCGTGGTGGTTGAGCCCCCAGATCCAGATTAGCTGAAGAAGTACAAGGGAGAAATAACAAAGGCCAAGAGGATGATCCTTGATGGAGTAAAGGATCATGTAGTCTGTCACATCGCTAGCAGAGGGACTACTAAGGAGATGTGGGATGCCTTGGCAACATTGTATCAAGGATCGTCCAAGCAGCGGAAGATGTGTTTAGAGAAGAAATTGAGATTTGCATAGATGCAGAAGGAGCGCATGGATCCGTTCCTCACAAAGCTTTAGGAGACCCGAGACGAGTTAGTAGTTGTGGGGTCTACACCTCAAGGTTCCAAGATGGTGAGACTGGCCCTAAACTTAGTCTTAGAAGAGTGGCAAGTCTTTGTCCAGAGCATCCTCGGGAGGGCATCTTTGCCAAACTAGGATAGTATGTGGGCACCTCTCAAGCAAGAAGAGTTGAGGAGAGATCTAGTCAAGTGTAAGCTTGACGGAAGCAACAGCAGTGGGTCGAAGCCTAAGGAGGAGGAAGAGAATGCAACCCTCGCATCCAAGGGGTAGCCGGAGCAACAGAGGAAAAAGAAGGACGTCTCGAAGATCAAATGCTTCAGGTGTGGTGAAATGGGTCACTACGCAATAGAGTGTCCTCGCAGGAAGAAAGACAAAGATGAGAAGCACAATCCAGAGGCTGCACCCACGAAGATCGAGGAGTAATTTTTCATGACAGCTGAGATACCTCCAAGAGGGAGGTGGACTGATTTAGAGTTGTAGTTCGAAAGAGCTACAGATGGGCAGGATCCTTGAGGAGCCCACCTCTCAGATCAATTCCTTGCTACTGGAGCCCAGATCAGTAGTAGCACGATGGACCAGTGTCAATTGTTGCAGACGAGTGTAGGAGTGACAGTTGCAATGGCTAGGAGCGCCAGAGATTGAACACTACAAAGCAGAGTTGGAAGCAATGCAGATGGCACAGAGTAGAGGTCAGCAATAGTGCAGAGACTAACAACAGTCAGACTCCAGCAGCGAGATGCATCATACTGAACACTAGTTCAGTAATTTGGGATGATTTTCTGTTGCTGATGCAGTAGCAACAACAGTTGGAGAAGGTTGCAGTGCAGATGCAGTATTGGCAGTGGCAATGCCAATAGCAGCATGGATGCAGAATTGAGAGGGAGTTGCAGTATGGATGCAGTGTTGAGTTGCAGTATGGATGCAATGTTGACAATGGCAGGGTCAGTAGCAGTATAGATGTAGCATTTGCGTAGTAGTTGGTGGACGGGATGTCAGACATCAACAGCGCAGAAGGAGATGTTACAGAACAGAGTGATGCTTCAGTGGGGGGCATTGCTAGAGCACATTCCTCGCTAAGAGGGAGTGTCTATTTTTGGTAGCATCGGATGTGCTCTAAGTCTCAAATTTTGTAGGGAGGCCTGGGCACATGTATTTCAAAGAACCCAGAAATCGTTTTGGGAAATTCCAATTGGAGAGAGTTTTATTAAAATAATTAATTATTTTTAATGTAACCTTAAGTCTAAACTCAAGAAATTAAAATAATTAATGCGTATTAATCTAACTGTGGGTGTAACTTCTAGAAGAAGATGAGGATCAAGCAGAAACGATCTTAGCCATTGATTAGCTTCTAATCTGGGCCATCAAATGTCAATGAGAAGATTATTTAAGGAAGCTTGAGTGTCATTTGGGTGACACACACAGAGTTGATCGGTCAGATCAAATTGTTGAAGCTAGTGGCATCGCAGTGATTTCGTAGTGATCGCGCAGAGGGTTAGAGAGAGTTTTGGCTGGAGGATATTCTCTGAAGCCAAGAATACTCAACAGAGAGGCAAAGAGACACGCAGAGGAGGCAGTAGGGTGCCCAGAGAGGGTGATGCAGAGCCAGGAAGGGTTGACACAGGGCCCACGCAGAGCAGCGCAGAAGCCTTCCACGTAGAGGTCTAAAATTTGCTGAGGAGGTTGACGTTCCAAGCTGGAAGGGCTGGAGTCGGGTCCTAAGAGCAAATCAATCTAGCCAAGAGGTGACGCAGTACCTTAGTGGCTGACGCAGGCCCACATAGTGACTGTGTAGGGGGCAGCGCAGAAGTAGCTGGGGACTCGGTTCAACTGCCGGATCAGCCGGGACTTGCAGTGTAGAGTGAGACAATCTCACTAATTTCTTCTGTCGAGTGATATACTTTGTACTAGATTGCCATCAAGGTATCCAATGGTTGTATTCAGAAATAACTTCTACTTGATAATAAAAACCAATGTTGCAGTTATCGTTATCACGATATTATCGGCAAGGGAAAAAATCGAGAAAAAATCGGAAAAATTGGTAAATAATCGGGAAAAAATCGTAAAATACAAAATATTCATTTCTTTCCAATTTTTTAATATCTAAAGCATCTACAACATAAAATAAATACATTGACACATAAATATGATAAAATAACTAATATATAAGATTTGTAATGTCATTTCTAGTGCTACATCACACATAACAATGAATCATGTCTTGAATAGTAAGTCCAGACTCCTGAGTCCCAACTCAGCCTCAAAATATCAACAAAAAATATAATAATGTATCTCATATCATGAGTCATAATGTCATATACAATGAAATGAACCGAATAACTAAAGTCTAATACTACTGATTTCCTCTGCCCCTCTTGTGAGAAAATGCAATAGCTTTCCTTTTCCCTCTAGATGTAGATGTCGGTGGAGTTCACAGTGGACTCTGCTATGCTCTAGATGCTGAAGAACTAAGAGCTACAAGAGGTAGACCACGTCCTCTACCGGTGACAGGGGTAGCCTGGGTAGGTTGTGTTACCTCCTCCTCCTGTTGATCCTCCTCCTCATAAAATAATCGGGATAAAAAAAAGTAATGATAAAAAAAATAAATAAATAAATAAAAATAAAAATTCAAGATTTTTTCAAGTTTTCGTGATTTTTGAAAAAAAAAAAATAACGTAAAAATTGGGCGATAATATCGCCAAACTCAAAAAATCGTGATTTTCCGATATTATCATGATTTTCACAACACTGATAAAAACCCTCAGATCTACTGCAACGGTTTTCCCTCATTGAGTTTTTTCAGGGACATTTGTCCAAAAACCTCTGTGTCATTTGTGTTGTATCTTTCTCTTGTTCAATTTCTTGTTTCGACATATTATTTTAAATGGTGTAGGCTACAGTGTATGTATTTCAATGTTTGCTATAGGAAACTGCAAATAACTTGTTCATGTAAATCTAACAAGTAGGAGAAATATCATCAATTGTTGTAGTAGGGATTATGGGTTTAACAAATTTTCACATCCATGGCCTGCGACAAGTAGCCCATTGCGGACTTGTCTCCATCAACTAATCGAACAACTTTTACCAAAGGTTCAGTAATGCTACACGCCTCCTGCACTCCCGCCCAGAAGCTCTCCCAGTATGAAACTAGCTTGCATATAGCTCCTCCATCTGGTTTGCTACTAAATGACAAAGCACGCAACTCATCTCAAAAGAGCATTCTCTTCACATCCCACATAGAATTCAAGAGGGATTGAAGAGATATGAAGCTAGTGGCAAACCGTGTAATAGCAAGACGCATCAACTCCTTGTTGTTGGTGAATGTTCTCATCAAATGAAGCATGGATGCATGATTATGTATAAATTTTGTGATGCTTTTTGATGATTCAACAATATTCTTAACAAAAAGAATTTTTCCGATGTCCTCCAACATCAAGTCAATGCAATGTGCAACACAAGGTGTCCAAAATATGCTAGGATGTCTCTCCATAAGCATCTTGTCAACAACATAATTTGCAACATTGTCCGTTATGACTTGGACAACATGTTGTGGACCCACCTGAATGAACACGTCAAAAAATCACATAATAATTGTGCATCTTTGACATGCAGATGCATCAACAAATTTCATAAACATTGTCCCCTTGGGACAACTAACCAAGATGTTAGTATAGGTTCTACCCTTTTGAGCAGTCCAACCATTTGACATCACACTGCATCCTGTCTATGCCATGATGCTCTGAACTCCTCTAATCTTGGAGTGCATTCAGCGTTTTCATTCTGAATAATACACCCTCTAAAGTCATCATAAGAAGGGGCTTTGTAACTCAGGCCAATAGTAGCAATAACATCATTTGCGCGCTAGAAAAATGGATTGTTCCTGGCAATGCTAAAGGGAATAACATTCCAAAGAAGACATTTTCCCAACAACTAGTCAGTCTCTTCCTTCTCTTTTTTTTAAGAGTTGACCTAATAGATGGTTGTGCACCAGGTGTAGTTCTAGGAACAAAAAATGATGAGGCAACAATGGGGTTGGTTGTAGAAATTGATGTTGAGGAAGAACTAATAGCACTCTCACGGTCATCTCCTATCACTCCACCCCCTGCCATTTGACTCTTCAGAGCTGCCTTGGTCAATTTGGTTGACTCTATATTTTCTAGTGATTTGAGGGCTCTACAGATGATTTTTGGAGTTGTGTTTGTGCAAAGCCCTACTTCATGTCAAGGAGTTTGAGCAAGGTGGAATTTCAATCGGTATACTCCCCCCATCATATGTTGTCCACATAAATTGTAAGTCAAATTTGATCTGTCAAACCCTCCATCGGGTTCACCAAATTCCCACATAGGGTCCAATTTCCTTGGCATGTTTGTAACTTTGTTGAACTCTTGAGCTTTTATGTAAGATTGAAGTGAGATATATGGTATCAGGAAGCGAGACTGTTTCCACACAATCTAGCAAGGGTTTTGTTGTCGCTCAAATTGTACAGGCACAGTGTGACAACAACTCAGGGTAGGCGTTGTCACTCTGATCCCTGCCCCCTCCATTCTAGTCGTCTCCCAACAACAGGCTATGGGGGGTACTCCCTATGGAATGTGATGATGCAAGACTTGTTGGCAACCAATGAGTCTGGGAGACACGATTGAATGGCCTAGCCACTTGGTTGATATAGCAAGTTTAAGGATTAGAATAGATTGTCATATGAGACCAGTGCCTTATGGAGTCAATTACTTGCTTTGTATCGATTAAATACCAAATGACCAAATAAATAATCACTGCTTAAGAGAAGCTTTTCTTGTTGATTTTAGGTAGCATCGAATGTGCTCTAGCTCCAAAATTTTGTGGAGGGGCTAGAACACATGAGATCTCCAAGACCCATAAATTGTTTGGAGAAATTCCAAGGTACATCCCTCTAATCGGGGTGGCAAGTGATAAATAAGTGGAATGGAGTAGGGAATGAGAAAGGCAATACTGGGCCACATATTGGGGCATAGGGGTAGCTAGATAAGGGGAAGCCCACACCTGGGTATGTAATGTATAAGAGGGAGAAATCGTGGTACATGAGGTGCCCCAGTGTTGATTTTTCCACCCTTCTTTATATGCCTTTTGCCTTTTATGAATTTTCTTTAATTAACTGCTCGGGGCTCAAAGGACAAGCACATGTCAGCATGATGTGTAAGATATGTTGATTTCTAGTAGCATCAAATGTGCTCTAAGTTTCAAATTTTGCAGTGAGTCTTGGGCGCATTTATTCCAAAGAACCCAAAAAGCATTTTGGAAAATTCCATCAAGAGACAATTTTATTAAAATAATTAATTATTTTTAATGAGTCCTTAAGTCTAAACATAGGAAATTAAAATAATTAATGGGTATTAATCTAATTGTGGGTGCAACTTCTAGAAGAAGACGAGGATCAAGTAAAAATGATCTTAGCCATTGATTAACTTCTAATCTGGGTTGTTGAATGTCAACAAGAAGATTATATAAGGAGGCTTGAAGATCATTTGGAAAACACACAAGAGAGTTGATCAGTCAGATCGAATTGCTAGAGGATCTTCTCTAGAGCCAAGGATACTCAGCAAAGAGGAAGAGAGACACATAGACAAGGCAGCACAGAGGGCAAAGAGGGCGATCGGAAGCCAGGAAGGGCTCACACAGAGCAGCGCAGAGGGAAGAGAGGGTGGCGCAAAGCTAGGAAGGGCTCACACAAAGCAGCATAGAGGGCAGAGAGGGTGACGCAGAGCCAGGAAGGGCTCACACAGAGCAGTGCAGAAGTCCGAGTTTGCTAAGGAGGTTGACGTTTCTCAGCCAGGAGGGTTGGAAAAGGCTTTTTAGGGAAAATCGATTCCCAGTTGAGCTAACAAAGCGCCTACGCAAGGGTAGCGCAGAAGTAGTCGGGGAGCTCGTGGTTCAGCTGTCAGATCAGCGAGGACTTGCAGTGTAGAGAGAGGTAATCTCACCAATTCCTTCTGCTAAGAGATTTTCTCTATAATTGGATTGTCAAGAGGGCATCCAAAGATTGTATTCATAAATACTTTAGCTTAATAATAAAAACCCTCAGACCTGCCACATTGGTTTTCCCACATTGGGATTTTCCGGAAACGTTTGTCCAAAAACAACTGTGTCATTGTGTTGTATCTCTCTATTGTTCAGTTTCTTCTTTCGGCATATTATTTTATATGGTGTAGGCTGCAGTGTATGTATTTCAATGTTTGTGGTAGGAAACTGCAAATAACTTGTTCATGTAAATTAAGAAGTAGGAGAAATATCATCGATGTTGCAGTAGGAATTTAGGTCACCGAATTTTCACAAGATATAGCACTGATTACCCCTTTTTAAGGTAGCGCAATTCATTTCCCTCCAAGTGTTGGGACAATCACGGGTTCCTGAATGATAAAGGAAGCTCATATAGGGCCTGTGGAACTAGGGTGATAGCCATGGATTGGGGTAGAGCACATGCACTGGCTTTTGCCCAAGTGCTCATTATTTTGTCTCAGCCATCGCATTTTGTGGTACAATTTGTTGTTAAATGTGGCCAATTACATTTCTCTTTTTCTTTTAGTTGCTTCAACCTCTGGGGCATCATTGGGGCACATGAGATCTCGAATACCCAAAAAGGGTTTGGGTAGATTCTAAACAGATCAGGAGATATTAAAATAATTAATATTTTTAATGGAGTCCCTTAAGTCTAAACTTATAGACTTAGGGAAAATAAAATATTAATATGAATCTGTGTTAGAGTGGTCCAAAAGACATGGATCAAACCAAATCTAATCTCAGCCATTGATTAGGGACTTAATCTTAGCCGTTGAATCGTCAATAGGAAAAGTATAAGAGGAGGCTTGAGGGTTGCTTGGAGAGATACACTAGATGATCAGTCATTCTATTCTCTAGAGCGGGGTTTGCTAAGAGAGATAGAATCAGTAATCGAGAGAACAGTTGAGGGGCATTGAGTAGAGAGAAACAAAGAAGGCAGAGATTGTGGCAAAAGAGCAACACAGCAGCCAAGGAGGGTGACGCAGAGCTAGCAAGGGCTCACGCAGGGCCACGCAGAGGCAGCCTAGTGCTGCGTAGAGCACCAGAGGGGCCAGCGTCGCTGACGCAGAGGCTCCCAGAGCTGACACAGGGCCTCCTAGGGCTAGCGCAAGGTTAGCACTGGACTAGCAGTGGCTGACACAATCCAGATTGGGCAAAAGCTACGGTTGCAGAGCAATTTTGTGCTGAGGAACTGCCGGAAGGGATTTCCGGAGTTTCAGCCCAGATATTTCTCTCAAACTGTGAGGTACAACTGCTAAGGAAATTCTCCGTTGGGTAGGCCAGTTTTGGCACCTAAATTGTACTTTGATATTGCTTAATAAGAAAACCCTCAGGTAGTTACACCAATTTTCCCGCATTGGGTTTTCCGGGGACATTGGTCCAAAAATAATGGTGTCATGTGGTGTGTTTGTTCTTGTTTCTTTTAGTTGTTGATATGTAATATGTTGAGCATGTTCTTGTTTTCAGTTATTTACTTTGTAAATAACTTGTTAAAGAAAAACAACAAGTAGGTAGGAATAAATCAGAAAAAGTGCATGAAGGGTTTCTAAACCAAGTTAGAAACTTCAACACCCTATGTGGACCTAGAATAGAAACGTGGACCCAGGTGCGAGAAATGACGAATGGGGGTATAATGAGTGGAAAGGGAGTAATAGATGCGGATAAAGGAGCGGGACCACACACCCAAAGTCAAGGTTTCCCAAGTAGTACCACACTAGAACCAAATGGTCAATAAAGGAGATCCCACAGGACTAAGATCCAAGGGTAACATCCAAAAGAGATCAAGGGGACAAGAGCATAAACTAAGCCCACCCTTTTCGCCAAATCCCCCCATCAATCCATACCTAGAAATATCCATGATAAGTAAATCCAATACTCAATTACCAAATGACAAAACATACCTTTAGATTCGGGAAGCCCATCTTCAAACATATGATCAATACTGATGGGCGAGTGTTAAAATTGGCAACTAGGGCCAAACTCCATGTGGATCATCTTAGTTATGGTAGCTGATATTTTTCTTGGATCCCTCTCATCAAGAGGTGTAGGATTGATCTAAAGATCATCTGATTTCGATAAGTATTCATGGAGATATGAATTTATGTGTTAATGGGACAATTCATCAAGGTCGGCCAACAACCAAATAACCCACACATGTGCTCAACATTATAGTATAAAAGGAGGTGACTTGAGAGTCATTTACACACACTTCACTCTTGATTTCTCTCCACTCGCTTTGGGTTTTCGTGGAAGAGAAATCTAGGAGGATGAAGCCCTAAACGCAGGAGGAAAGGAGGCTAATCAAGCTACCCTAGCCATAGTCCTAAAGGAAGGTCTACCCACAGTCCTAGAGAGAAGATCACTGCTTCTATAAGTTGCCTAAAGGATGTCTAGCCGCAGTCCAAGCATGGAGATATAACACGGTGGAGGAGGCCTGCACATGCTGCCATTATACGCAGGTCTATCTTGCCCTAGCCGCAGGTCTATGATACCCTAAACGAAGGTCATTTCAGGGGACCGTATTGTTGGAGGGAGGGCCGAGAGGGCAGGCTGCTAGGCCGAGTAGAGGAGGATCTTAACACTGGCAATTGGGTGACTGTTTGGGCACATTTTGGAGGAGGTCGAAAGCTACAGCAAGCTAGGCCGCAAGCCACAACAAGTTGTTGGAGTTCTAGCGCTGCGTTGAGGTGGACAGCCCCTTTAGAGGACAACGTGGCATGGGAGGAGCCTCTCCAAGGCAGGTCGCAGCCCTTGAGGGCTAGTCTAGCTCACTGTGTGTTGGTTAAGGGCAGTGGTACAAGCCGTAACCATAAGTGCAGGCACAACAATGCAAACAGTGGTGTACAACAGTCTTGGAGCAATAGTTGTGATGTGTGTTGGACCCATTCTTTGGGTCAATTTGGATCAGATCGTTGGGCAGTCTATGGGAGCCAAAATTGGTGGCCTAACATAACAACGTGGTACATGGGACAGCAAGTACATGGTGCAGCAATCATGGTGCAACAATGGTACTTAGGACAACATGGTACATGGGATAGCAAGTACATGGTGCAACAATGGCACTTGGGACATCAATGGTACTTGGTGCAGCAAGTACATGGTGCAACAATGGTACATGGTGTAGCATTGGTATAGCAATGGGAGCTGCAATGAGTACATGTTGTATAGTGCAGCATAGTGCACATAGGTGCAGTAATGCATAGCATAGCTCAGCATAGTACAACAGTACAATGATGGGTGCAGTCATGATTAGTAAAGCATGATGAAATGTGGCATAGCGATGATGGGTACAGCATGATGATGAGGAGCAGCACAATGATGGGTGCAGCATGGTGATGGAGTCACCTTGGAGAATCAGTTGAAGCAGCGTGCCTCCAACTAAGTTCAGCTACCTCATGTACCATCTTCTTAAAGATGATCTATGCTCTTATTTAGATAAGTCAAAGTGTTGACTTCTGTTGTACATGTACTCTCTCTCTCTCTCTCTGTGCTGAACTATTGAAGAACATATAAAAAGAATTGATCAAGGGTTTCCCCACATTGGGGTTTGTCCCTCGCTAGCACCACATCTTGTGTCCTCTTGTCTTGGCTTGTCTTCCGCGGTTTATGTTTATGTTCTATCTACAATTTACTATTATGCTGATGTGATTGCTAATCTGGAAAAGATATTGAAGCTGACTATGAAAATTCAAATAAATTGCTCGAAGCATAGAACATACCTAAAATTAACAGCGAGGGATCACATCATTGGCTCAGGTGGCAAAGAAATGGCACAACGAGCTATAGGAGGTTGCAAGGGGCTATTGGCTACTGGCTGAGGCTCATCATGGAGAAAATTTTCACTTGGGGATTTGCAAGGGGCTATTGGCTACTGGCTGAGGCTCATCATGGAGAAAATTTTCACTTGGGGATATCGCCCATGAAGTGATGGGTAACAGGCTCTAATGAGACCCAACTAGTCCTCATACTTGGATCAACTCAACTTCACATTTGGCCTTGTTGATCACTGGGATGACACTTGATGATTATATGAAAGACTCCATGCCCAAGGATGATCCAAAGGACACTTGTACCATCAAATATCATCAGTCAACAGAGTCTTTTAACTCTACTTCTATCTTCTCATCATCTTTCTTGTACCTAGGTTCCACACCCTAGTGATACTAGTAATGATGAGTTTTGAGTTTGTAACAGGCCTAGAATGTTGGGACTCGATCAGCAAATGAGTACACCTTGGAGTGTTTTTTTATCTGATTAATTATCCCTTCTTTTTCAGAGGCATTTAATTTTTCTGGGTTTTTTCACTCACTTTTTACCCCAAAGCCGAGGCGACAGTTAGAAGATTAAGCCCCTAACACATCTTAGTGTCTAGCGTCGATGTATATTACTATACTAGATCACACAAAAAATTTCGTGGAATTTGGTTAGGTCTAAGTAGTCATTTTTTATTTTTTAGATTTCCCGCAAGTCAAAAATTGCAAATAAAATTGTATTTAAATTGTAATAAGTGTAGTCTAGAGAAGTTGTATGGGGTATGAGTAATAAAAATTACAGCTCTCACCCCCAACTTTCTACTATGACACACTTTGAGGGGTTAATAATGTATTTTGGACCCTCAAAACCCACATTTCCTAAGTTTAATGGAAATTGTGGCTTTTAATTAGGTTAGAATTAAATAAAATAAAGATAAATAAATTATTCCATGTGACAGAATGACGTGGAAATGACTTGGAAATTATCCTAAGTCAAAGAGTTGAGTCAACAGATATGTGGAAGATGATTGAGCACACTGCATCATAAATACACCATTATTTCATAAAATCGAATTTCCCAAAAATAAAGTAGTTGTTGCACATGTGGAAAATCGAATTTATTAGAGGAGCTCATGCACTGAAGGAATATTCTATGGTATATTTGGACTGAAGATTATGTGGGGCCTGATTTCACAATTATCTCAGGTTCTTCTACTCTTAGCACTCCACTCTTGAGGATTACGAGTTTCACTTCGCCAGACTACGAGTTGCACATGGAAGAATCACGCAGTTACTGGGGACCTACGCAGAGCTATCTTGGGATCATCTACATATGTGACATCATTTAGTTTGAGTTTGCATTTGTTGACTAGAGTTATCACGATACTTGGATTCACTCATGGATGAATTTACTATGCCATACATGGAATTCGATTTCCCTTGATGTGCACATATGGAATTTGATTATTCTCTGATGTCTCTATCTTCTCCACATCAAACTTGACTTATCTTTCCTTGGGATTTTCTCCAAGTTCAGTTCTCGCATGCATTCTTCCTTGGGATTTGCTCCCAACTCTCTATATAATGAGACTTTGTGCTCTGCTATTGTATCATGTAATATGAGCTATTGTGCTTGAGGAGACTCTGCGAGATTGTATTCATTACTTGCAATATAATATAACAGTGTTTGAGGTAAAGCGTGATGGTGTTATTCACCTTGCATATGTGGTAAATTCTTGATTTGTTGTTATGCTTCTATTTATTTCCCCATGTCATTGTTTCTTTCATGCTTGTTTCAAGTTATGTTAGTATACAGCGATCTCATATTAGCATAAGAATTAATTATTTGCTTTAGGAAAAAGAAATCTTCTATTGGATAA
>APFE030568957.1:0-35242 GCA_000404065.3 Pinus taeda
CCTTATTGTCTCCTTATCCCTTTTGCGTTGTCTCTTGCTCCCCTTTTTAATGCCAAAAACCTGGAATCACAACGCATTAGTCACGTAGATAAAGTGTCTAACCTTCCTCCTACAAACAACATGAATAACTAAGAAATGCATGCATAAGAAAATAAATATGAATGGTTTGAGCAAGTAAAGTAGGCCAAAATGAGCCCAAATTGTACCAAAATTGGGGCTCATCAACTAGTAACTCAACCCACCTAGGGCTTCTAGAGAATTTGTCCAACTAGGGCTTCCAGGACTAGTAACTCAACCCAATTATTACAGGGATTCCAGAGCGTTTGTCCAACCAAGGCTTCCAAGACTAGTAACTCAACCCAAGTTGTTACAAGGCTTCCAGAGCATTTGTTCAACCAGGGCTTCCAGGACTAATAACTCAACCAAAGCTAAGGAAACATGAGAACCAACAAAAACAAAACAATGAAAGTAAATCCACAATCACCATGGCTATCCAGGAAATGGAAAGGCTAAATCCACTGTCAATCCCGACCATCCTCCATGCCAATGACATATCTAACCAAGAAACCACATGCATGTGCGATGCATGCCAAAACTAGTGAAGAAATCATACATGCAACTTGGTACCTGCAAGCAATCTGATGTGGCTGCTGATGTCGATGCCCTCTTGTGCTTTCTTGCTCTTCCTTTGCCTTCTTGCTCCAAGAATCCAAGTATGCCACACCCTCCAAGAGTGCTCCAAGAAAACTCTAAGTATCCAAGAGTATGAGAGAGAGAGAGAATAATGAGAGAGCTCCCAAAACTGAACTGACAAAAGATTCACACTGAAAGGAAGAAGCTTGCCAACTAATCCTTAGGAGCCTTTTTATTAATGAGGCCTCTATTTTCTTTATGTTTCGTTATTTTCCTTCATTTTCCTCCTCACATGCAACCTGTGACCTTTCACCTTCCTTTTCTCCTAATTTCCATTATTTTCGTAAATAAATGTGCCAAGAATGCATTTTTGCCTCTTTAATGCCTTAGCCATTGCCTTTGCCAATTTCCTTAGCCATAAAAAACCAAATGAATACGTGTCCCATCATCCGTGGTATTTATATATTTTTACATGGAATTTTCACGGGGGCTGTTACAATAGTTTTTATAATTCTCCTCAAAGAATATAAAAACTTCAAGAAATTGTTCTTATAAATTGGATTCAAGAATTCACGAAATTAATCTTCTCGCAGGTCAAAGGATTTGAAACTCCAGCTGGGATATTATTAGGACCCTCTATTGAAGTTCCATATTCTGTTTCAATTCGTCGAAGATTATTACATATTTATTGGGAGGTTAGTCTTCAATTTCTCATATGTTTCAATTGGTTTGTTAAAGTTGTTTTATCTTCTTTCCTCGAATCAAACATAGAAGATTGGTCTCAATTACCATGAAAAAAGTGAATGCGTGAATTTTGTTAAAGTGGTTTAATCTACTGCAACTTTATTTATGGTTTTGTTCAAAGCAGTTGTCAAATTCAATCAATTTAGTACTAAATCACAAATAATAGACAAACATATAATATTTAGAAAAAAATTGAAAAGGACTAATGATATATCTTATTTATTTTAATATTTAAATTTTTTAAATGATTTTTTTTCCACGATACGAAATGTTTTAGGAGCCAAGTATTTTGATTAGTCTAAAGTAAGTGTTTTGATACCCATCTATAAATACTAGTGATTTAATTTATATAACTGTGTTAGTTATAATTTAGTTGTTAAATTAATAGTAAAACATTTTTTATTACTAATTATTCATAAATATTAATTAGCTTGTATTTACAATTTAATTTGAAAATTAATTTAATACTAAATCATAAATTATAAATCATGGCAACTCAATTTTGCTATGCAAAAGAAAGAGACGCCATTTGAGTGATAACAATAAAAGTTTTGTTTCATATTCCCATGCCTTCACTACCCCAAACACAATTGCATTCAACTCTATATCAATCATGTTCAATTCCCATGAACTTTGTAGGAGACAATTGGTTGTGCGAAACAAGTTTCTTGGAATTGACATCTTTTTTTTGCTTGTAAACTTGGCAGATCTCTATTTATTTCTATTCTCAAAAGAAATTTTCATAACCATTTGCTGCTGTAGGTGGTTTTATTGTCCGAAGGAAACCAAGTATCCACCTGTCAGCTTTAAATCTTGTCCAAAATTTAAATAAGTTCATTGCTATCCATCTAGCAGCATTGTATAGCTTGTCTATTCTACTGACTCTACTTATCAAAATAAACAGAATTATACTGTTCATAGTCAAAACCATTCTTGAATCCACTAGTTCACTATGTCACTCTTCATCAGAGGATGTTACTGGTGCAGGTACCTTTGCACTGGATTCTGGCATCTCGCTTCGCTGCTTGATTCTCCATTTCAGGTCTGTTAGAGTTTGTTCAATTCTACCTAGTGCTAGATTGTTTCTGTATGTCTGGATCTAGATTGCCGCTATCTCCCATAATAGTTCTGCACGGACTGGGTCCTTTTCTTTGTTCTGATTCTGTGCCTTTGTTTCTTCTCCCGCTGCATGCTCTTGGTGTAGGTTCATGGCCTGAGCCACCACATTCTTCATAACCCAATATTGTTGTATGGTTTGCTTGAACAATGAGTGCCTCCCTCGAGTGGACCCTGCGTCTGGCACCATGCTTTCCCATTCATCCATGGGGATATCTCGGTATTTGAGATTATCTTTTAAATCTCTCTCCCAACTCACAATCTGAGCTCTAACTTCTGGCGGATTTCCTTCCATGTAGGCATCAATGATTTTCTTCATGTGTTCCCCATAAGGTTTCCTGGCTCTTTTTTTTCGTTGTTCGCTTGTTCCCTCCTCCTTCTTGGTTCCTCTGTTTCCTCTTTTGGGGGCCATTTTTCTCCCTGTTTGGGTGTTGCCATCTTGCGTCTGGTGTGTTCTGTCTTGGTCAAAGTTCTTACTCTGGTGTATTGGATTACCTATCACAAAATTGATGCATTCATCAGCTTTATGGTTTTGACACAATTTAATTCCCCAATTGCTCTTTTTCTTTCCTTTGTTTGTGCCTTCTATCTTTTGGTTTCCAGCCAGGGTTTGTGTACCATCTACCTCCTTGCTTGGGGTTTTGTGACAATTAATTTCTTTTTTAGGGTCAGGTTTCTCTTAGGTTTTCTTCCGTTAACCCCCTTTACAACTTTCTAAGCCCTTCCATTCCTTCCTCCCCAGTCCCGAGTTTTCCTCCTCAGATGGGATCAAGGTAATTTTCTTTTCCCACCTTCCCCGGGGTTTCTCAAACGTATCTATAGGGTTCCTGGTGCAGCTCCTCTCTTCCCCCTTAGGACAGCTAAATTCCAACATTCCTTTGGTCCTTAGGCTTTTCCCTTCCCAAGTTTCTTCCTAATAGCTACTGTCACAATCCCCTCCATTCCTACGAGCCTGACTTGGATAGAGAGCCTTCGGAGGATACTGCTGGCTGATTTTGCAGGCTGGCCCTCTCCCTTTCTGGGTGTTAGTTCTTGCCTCCCTTTTTCTCTGTTTAGGGATTGCCCATGGTTTGCAGGAATAGTGTCAACTGCTTTGGTAATTCTGGAGGCTTTTCCCTTTTTTTTGCCTATCTTAAACCAAAAGCTAAGCTGATTAGCAATCTTCCTGCTACAAAGACTCATGATGCTTTCAGAGTTGGGGGGTGAAGGGGCTACATACCTGCTTGCCACGTGATTGCTTCTTCCTGCTGCTGCCTGTATCTTCACTCTGCTGCCACCTCCCTTCTCGCCACCTTTCCTCGTCTTCGTCTGCATGCAAAGAGATGTTTACGAGTTTTCTTTGGTTTTAATATCTCTCTTACTCCGACCCTTAACCTTTACCGACATCCGCTTGTCTTAGCTATCGACACGGATCCCTTCGAGCTTGTCTCAGGATGCTGCCCTCCTATCCTTTCTCCCAATGTCCTTCATTAATTCCCACCTTCTCGCAGCTGCTCTTGCCGTGTCACTTCTGACCTCATTCTGCCACTTGGTGTGCTTCCTTTGCCTGCCTCTCTATTCTCTGTCCTGCCCTCCTCTCTGTTAGTTGGTTCTTTCTCTCCCTCGTACTCTTGGGGTGCGTACCTTCCCTACCCTGCTCCGTCAACTGCCCGATCGCCTGTCTTCTCACCTCATTCTCTACATCTTTCCTTTCCTCCAGCTGTCCTCTTCCTTCTTCCCAATCTTTCCTCCGCGGTCTCTCTAGATTTCCTCTCCAATTCGTATTTCCTTCCTTATCCTTTTCGAGTAGTTTTCTTAGGTCTGCCATTTCCTCCTTTTGGCTTAGCTTGGCCTCGCTTTCATCTAGGGACCTTCCTCCATTTCTACATCCCCAATTCACCAAGTTGTTTGCTGGTTCATTGTTCTTCCTTCTCACATGGGTGGGAAGGATGTAGGTTACCTTTCGTAGTAAGTCGCTTATTTCCTCCACTAACCAGGCCGTTCTCCAACTTCAACTCATTTTTTCCACTGAAGTGCCATTCTATAGTTGTTTCACAATGCCTACCACTAGTTTCACATCTCCTTCCACCTGCAACTTTTGGTACTTCTCCCTTATGGCGATCTCTAGTCCTCTTCTCAGCACATGAAGCTTAGATTCGTTGTTGGTTGTGTTGCCACAATCCATTGCGTAAATTCTAAGTGTCCTTCCCCTATTGTCTCTAAAGACTCCTCCTATCCCTACCTCTCCTTGGTTACCCTTCACTACCCCGTCGAAATTCAACTTGATGAAGCCCTGCTAGGGATTACTATAGTACTTGCTCTCTTCCACCTCATTATTATGGTATTTCCCTGCTGTAACTTTCGTCATGCTTGACTTTAGTTGAAGGCGAGTCATTATTCTTGCCTTTGTCTGGTTAGCTTTCTAGTCTTCGTTGTACCATTTCTCTGTGAGAATGGTCTCCCTTATATTCTGGGTGATTTGGTTCCATATTTCGTCTTTTGCTCTACCATCTTCCTTGAAGGCCAGGCGGTTTCTATCTTTCCAAATGTTCCATAGAACGAATCCTAATGAAAGTTTCCAGGCTCTGTTCAAGATTGTATTTTGGTAAGGTTTGTTCCGCCATTTTTTGATTGTTATTTTGATACTGTTTTTATCTTTGTCATTGATTTCAAAAAGATCCTGGTGTTGTCTCCAGAGGTTGCTGCTAACTTTGCAGTCATTAGTTATGTGCTCCATGGTTTCTTCTTGTACTTGGCAGAGAGCGCAACGCGAAGGGCCTTGTGTTCATTTTTTCTTTAGTTGGTCCCAAGTTAGAGGTTGCCCGTGGCTCAAGATCCAGGTGAAAAATGCTACCTTCAGCCAAGTTTTTATTTTCCGAATGCTGTCCCATTTTTTTGTTTCTGGGTTTCTGTTATATCCTTCTTTTAGATAGTATCCTTCAGTGATTGTGAACATTCCTTGAATTCTCTTTCCACATCTGATAGTGTCCGTCCCTACTTTGGCCGCAATTTTCCTTGTTTCCATTTGTTTTTTCATATATTCCCCATTGAGTTGTTTCTGGCACGTCTGACCAGTTTTCCTTTTTTTTTCCACCTTCTCTAGTATCCATCCATGTATGGGCTCGAATAGTTTCGTACTGCGGCCCTCTCAGTCTGTGTGGTGAATTGGTGTATCTCTTGGAGTTGAGGTAGTTGGTTGAGTTTGTCTCTCTATTGCCAAGCCTCTTCCCAGAAGTTTGCTTTGTCCCCCTCTCTTATTTCCCAAAAACTATGCTCTCTTATCAAATCCTTATTGGCTCTTGCCAAATTCCAGATTGCTGAGCCTTTTTTTTTTCCATTTGGCTTCTCAACTTGGCTTTTGGAGACTTGGGCATCTCATATTTTCTTTCCCATAGCTTTTTCCACAGGTCTTCACCCCTTGTATCCATCGCCACCAAAGCTTTGCTCCCATTACTTGGTTTAGGGTATATGGGTCTCTCATTCCTAGAAGTCCTTCTATTAAGGGTTTTCTTAGCCACTTCCAGGGTAGAAGCGCCCACTTTTTTATTTTACCCGACCCTTGCCATAGAAATTTTTTAAACATATCTACCATTTTTTGACATATTGTTTTGGGTGTAGCTTGGCTAGTCAGTTGATATATCGGTAGGGATTGAAGTACCGATTTGAGCAAAATTATATGACTCGGAGTATTGAGGGCCCTGAAAGTCCAATTTTCCATTTTCTTTTGCAACATGTTCATCAAGATTCCCCAATTAGCAATTCTATTTTTCTTATCAATTAGCTGGATGCCTAAGTACTTAGTTGTGAATTTTCCGATTATAAATCCCATGGTTCTTGCAAGGAACACTTGGGAGGCATTCTGGGTGTTGAAGAAATAAATTTCTGATTTTTCTTTGCTTATCTCTGTTCCCAAGGCCCCTGTGATTTCTTTAAGAATTTCCATTATTTTTTTTTGCTTCTTTAAGAGTTGCCTATTCGTATAACATAACATCGTTGACAAACTGTTGATGAGTTAGAGGTAGGTCATTTCCCCATAGTCTAAATCCCTTCAGTTGTTTGCTGTTAACTTTTGCTTTCATAAGTATTCCAAGTCCATCCGCTACGAGGATGAACAGGAATGGTGATAGCGGATCACCCTGCCTGAGTCCTTTGGATGGATTGAAGGCTTCTGTTGGAGATCCGTTTAATAGAATTGACATTACTGGCGTAGTGATCATTGACATTACCCAGTTAATCCATCTGTCATCAAAGCTGTAAGCCTTAAGTATATGTTGCAGGTATCTCCAGCTTAATCTATCATAAGCTTTTGCGAGGTTGATTTTTATCATCATTCCTTTGGTTTTTGAATTCTTCAATGAATGAAATGCTTCTTGTGTTACTATTATACCATCTACTATTTGTCTGCCTTTTATGAACCCTGTCTGTTCTGGGGATATCAGCTCTGATAGTATTTGTTAGAGACGGTTCACCATGATTGTAGCTAGAACTTTATAGATCACATTGTAGAGCGCTATCAGATGGAAACCTTGAGGCTCTTCTAATTTTTCTGTCTTTGGTATCAGAGCTAGGAAAGTAGTATTTAAATCTAGGTGCATTCTTTTGGTGCAGTGGGACTCTTCTACTGCATTCACTATGTCCTAGCTCATGAAGCTCCATGTGGCTTGAAAGAATTCTGAGGTAAATCCAACCAGCCTAGGTGCTTTGTTCTTTGCCATTCCCTTTACTACCTCTTCCACCTCAACTTCCTTTATGACTCTTAGGAAAGCCAAATTTTGTTCTCTATTTACAATTTTGGGGATGTTTTGACTTATTTTATCAATGTCATCCTCCCTGCTGATGTTGGGTTTTGTTAGGATTTTTTTGAAGTGCTACACTATCAAATTCTCCATTTCTGCTTTTTGGGTTAACATGTTTCCTTGCTTATCTTTTAGGGAGAATATTCTATTTTGTTGTCGATGTTGTATCAATGCCTTATGGAAGAATTTTGTATTTCTCTCTCCTTCTTTTAACCATTGGATTCTGGATTTTTGTTTCCATAAGATTTCCTCTTGTTTTCTTCTTTCCTCTATTTTATTTAGCACTAGTCCTTCTTCTTCAACTAATTCTTCACTTCTTCCTTTGTCTATGATTTTCTATTGTATTTTCTCCATTGAAATCTGCAATTGTTCCTTATCCTTGTGAATATTTCCAAATTCTTCTATATTCCACTGTTTAATCTTTCCTTTTAGATCTTTTAATCTTAGTTGAAGAGTGTGCATTTTATTTCTTCCTTCCCTCCCGTTCTCATTTTCCTTCCATCAAGTCTTCATTTTTCTATAAATTTGGGATATCTCAGCCAGAATGCCTCAAACTTGAAGGGTCTATTATGGTTCTACTGATTCTCAGCTATCTCTACTTTAATGGGCCAGTGATCTGACCCTAGACACGGAAAGATTGTAGCTTCATAGAAAATATCCTTTCCTAAGAGGTGTTCTGTTACAAGAAATTTGTCTAACCTAGAAGCTATTTGATTGCTCCCTCCTCGCCTATTGTTCCAGGTCTATTTCCCATTTATAGTTGGGATATCTATCATTTTCAGTTCCACTTGTAGGTCCCTGAATTTCTCCATTTTTGGTTCTTCTCTTTGCAATCCACCTTTCTTTTCATCTTTTTTGGTTGTCATGTTGAAGTCCCCTGCTATCAACCACATTTTTTCTTTATGCAGGTTACCTAACTATTGGAGCTGGAGGAGGAAACTTGCTTTTTCCATTGGAATATGTGGTCCATAAACTGCCGAGACTAGAAACTAGTCATTGTTTCCTATTAATCAGAACTTCCCTGTGAGAATCCTTTTCACTACTATCCAATAGTTAGTTGTGATTTCTATTGGGTTCCATAAAATCACAATACCTCCCGCACTTCCATTCGCATCTATGGTCATGCATTCATATTTTGGTTTGATTTTGTTTAGGATCTCCTCCATTTTCCTCCCTAGGATTTTTGTTTCCAGTAACAACATTATTTGGGGTCTTTCTCTTCTTAGCCTTTCCGCTAAGTGTCTCTGTTTGCCTTGACTGTTTAGGCCCCTTATATTCTAGGATGTGACTATCATGAGGTGGTTGGTTTGATTTGGTGGAATACCGTCGAGAGCGGAACTCCTCTTCCAGTATTCACTAGCATTTCACCCATGAGTTGTATGGATTCCTGTATATTCCTTCTACCTCTTTTTTTCCCTCTTTTTGTTTTGTTTCGAAGGTCCTGAGTATTGTCTTGTTGGAGGCCTAGTTGTTCTACCATTCCTAGCTTTCCCTTGCCTTGTTTTTCTTGGTATTGTTGGAAGGTCTCTCTATATAGTTTTTTTCTGCTCTTCGAGAAAATTACCATGAAGAATCCTCGTGCTCCCAGCTTCAGTTCAATGTGGCCTCGGGGTTGCCACTTTTGCTAGATCCATCTGGTGAGGTCCTTTTCTACCGGCCATGCTCCGATGAATTTGCATATTAGTGCATGATCTTTCATGTAGCTTCTGTAGCGCTCCGGTTTATTCATTGGGATGATAAATCTTGGTTTCTCCGCAGCAGATGGTAAACACCTTCCTCTACTGCCGGCCTGCCATCGTTCTCCCAGGACAGGTCCCGGTTTTCTTGTTTCTTCCACCTAGTTGCTGTTGTTCTGTCCTTCCCCTCTTGTTGCATCTCAATATGAGGGGATCTCTCCCCTCCTCCCTTCCTCTGTCACTGTTGTTAGATCTCAGTACCAGTGTCTATTGTCGACTATATCTCTTGCTATTTTTTCTGCGCCGCCTAGCCCATGGCTGTGTGACCATTAGGGTTGCAGAGTTTAACTTGTGTCCTTAGAATTGACATCTTATTGAGTTGCAACTAGGTTTCTCCATACTATTTTGAAACGAACACTGCCAAAAAAATAAAGTTATAAATCTTCATTACAACCAATGAGGTAGGGCACTCACCAAAAAGAAACATTTTAGTACAACATTTTCACTTTCATTTCTATTTTTTTATGAAGGTTTTAATTGATCATCTCACACATTGTCAACAATTCATACTCTAATTAGCTATATTTAAACTAAGCGACAAGTACTAGCTACTATGTAACACTTGTTCGGTTTCTTGTTTTAAGAATATCATACATGTTAAAATTACGTAATCTCAATCCTTAAAATTTATAATTTTATTAAAAATATGAAAATGATCAAAATCAATGAGTTAATAAAACAAAAACACTAATCATTTCTCCTACACTTCATATAAGTCATATTAAAACATTTTTCTATTCTATTTTTTTTTTTCTATTTTAAAACATTATTTCACTATAGTGTTCACACATCAACCATGATTTCCTCTTTATACCATGATTAGTGTTAGTGGGCTATCATATTTTTTGTAGTTCATTTTGGTTGGTCTTCAATATGCCTAGCACGGTATGGTTTCTTGGTTGTGTTCCCGACTTTGTTTTGGCGAATGTGTCAGGTTATTTGGAATTGAATTGACAACTCATTATGGTTGTTATCATAGCGCTTATATTGTGGAGAATTGCTTGTCTGGAGTTCTTATCTTTGGTGAGACTGTGTATTAGTTGGTCCTTTATATGGTTTTTGTATCTCTTTATGTTTCTCCAAGTGAATTATGGATGCTCCTTTTTTTCCAAAGTTATGTCTGGGGATCTCCATCCATTTTGTTCTATGGGTTCTGTACTTAGATGAAAAGATATGTTCGATGGTTCTTAAGCTTGGTGGCATGTTTTCATCACCTAAGGTTGGCTCAAGCTTGCTTAGAAATCACATTTTATTATGTTGAATTTGTTTTGTTCTTAGAAGGAGGAGATATGCTTTAAGATCTGTTTGCTTTGAGGTTTATATACCACGTTGTCAGTTCATAATTGTTAATTGTGGCATGGGTACAATTTGTTAATTCATGTATCTCTCCCTTGATTCAGTGACGCTAGTAGGGGCCTCATTGATCAATATTGGATCATTATATTATTTTTCATCCATCTCGATGCATTAAGAGTGGAAAAAGTGTAGGAATCAACTTATGGGACCTGTTGTCGCCCGAATTGTATAGGCGCTGCCACAACGCTAAGCTCAGGGGCTATCACCATGATCCCCAACCTCTTCATTCTAGTTTTCTCCCAACAACATGCTATAGGTGGTAGTGCCTATGGAAATGAGATGAAGGAAAACAATTTGGGAACCAACATTCCTGCGAGACACAGTTGACTGGTCTAACCACTTGGTAAAAATTTAGCAAGATTAATGATTTGATTAGATTTAGAGTTTAAGACCAGTTCCTTATGGAGTCGAGAGTTATTTCTTATTATAAATTATGACCAAGTGATATGATGGACAATTGCTGCTTATATGATTAGCTAACCTATATGCTTATGCAAATCCTAGGGTCTAGGTGTGATGCAAGGATCTTGGTTAATTTTAATTATATGCCTAGTCTAGATGTAACCTTCCCTTAACTGTTTTGAAGCTAGGCTCCAAGGTAGGTTGTGGGAAAGAGGCCAACAGGAAGCTGGCAAAGGCCCGATTAAAGATACCTTCTGTTAGGCTCCTATCACCAGATGCCTTCGGCACTGTAGAGACTACGGCTCTAACGACTGCAAGGTCACTGTGTTAACCACCAAAGAGTTGTTAAGCCCCTTAAGCTAGGTGAGAAGGGTGGCCCTACATTTCTATCAACTAAGCTTATGCATGGAGGTAAGTTTTAATGGAACTAGTTCCTATAATGCTTGCTGAATGATGACGAGTGAAACTATCTTGAGTTAAGATTTGTTTGGGTTCTTTAAGTACTTAATGTAAATTATCTTATGGCAAGAGTACTTAACAATAATGAGATGGCAATATTTAAAAAGATAAATGCTTAAGGATACAACTGCAAGCTTTCAAATATAGATTAATCCACTAGGTGCTTAACCAATTTGTGATAAGAACTTAGAGAAATTTATCCAATTATCAATTAACCAATGGTTACAAGATGTCAACCACAATTACCAAATATGATTCTCAACAAGATATTTTGTGATCTTATTATTCAATGCTAACTATCAAGAGATGCTCAATTGGATTCAATCAATGCTTATAATCACAATATGTTAAATGTCAAAATAAATTTATACAAGATTAGAAGATTTAGGGCTTGAGTGACTAAGTGCCAAGTTAACAAATTCTCAAATTCAACTCAAGGCAAGTCAATGTTAGATCAATTGTAATACTTCATAAATTCAACACTTATTAGTCCTATCTCAGTAGTACAAAAATCTCTTTAAATCATTCGATTTTCAAAACATATGATGCATAAAATTTCCTAATGATTAGCCAACGTAAATTTATGATTTTTAGACCTCTTAAGAGGTAACAAATTATTGTTATGACAACCATAAAAAAAATTATAACAACAAAAAGGAAAACACCTTAGATCCAAGAGACAATAAGTTAATGATGACTAGATATGATCAGTGAGATGCCCAACAACTTTCCAAAGCAAAATATGAGTTTTAAACCACTTTAAGATGAAATATTACAAAATAAATCAGATCTTATATAACATATTACAGAAGCAAGTAAATCAACAAATCAATTAGTTATTGATGTTACAACAAATGCCCAGAATGCCCAAAACTAGAAGAAATTTGCCAAAACTAAAAAATTTAGTCTTGTGAGCCTTTTAAGGTAAACTATTCATAATATTACAGATTTGATTCAATGATTAACATAGAAAATTCCAGCAAATTTTTTTTTAGATCTAAGTTATCTTTGATGCCCAAGTGGCCAAATTTCTAGAAAATTCAAATTTTGCAATTTTAGAGTATTTTGACCAACTAAATGTCATTTTAGGGCTTATTTATCATTGTTTTGAAACAAAAATTACAATAGTAGCAAAAAAATGAGAAAAATAGGGTTTAAAGAGCAAACCTTTGACTCAAGGCCTTGTAGATTACTTGCCCAAATTTGGCAAAATTTCCCCAATGTACTTGGCACCTGAAAACACAATATTTGAGCTAAAAACGCTGCAAAACAAATTGTTAGAGATAAAATGCCAATCCTTTGAAGAAACCCTGGTTTGCAATGAGATCTGGCCCTTGCAGGGCTTATGGCCTTCTTAATGCTCACAAAATAGATTCCAAACACTAGCCTTTTAGGTTGGTTAAGGGTTAGGGCCTTTAGAAAATGGGTTTTTCCCCTAATTTGAAAATAAGTAATATGAAAAAATAGCTTGAAAACCTTAGACGTCTAGGGTTTATGAAATCTCCAATGCCAATTTCTTCCTCAATCATGAAACAAATTTAGAATAAAAATCCGAATACCTAATATAAAAATTTAAATTTCAAAACCCCAAATACTATACAAAAATTCAAAACCCCAAAACCCCAAATACATACAACAATACCCCAGATGCGGGTGTTACATGAGCGATTAATGCACATTGGCCGCCAGACAAGTAGGTGGCTGATCCTTATGGCAACCTGCGCCTTCCCCTGTGGGAAATTAAGGCAGGTCCTCGCTCCTCGGCCAGTGCCATTAACCAGTTGTGAAAACCGAGAAATTCTCTGCAATTTCAGAAATATGGAGCATAGCCCACTGTAATCACCCATTCGACCTCTCAGTTGCTCTTGCCACCCCTCTGCAGCAGAGCCGAGCCTTCGCACTGCTACGGGAAGACGTTACAGACTCCTCTGCTGCGTCGACCTGGGCAATCGTCATCATTTTTCTTAGTCCTTTCTTTGCAACCTACATTTTGAGGTCTCGACCCCTCTCCAGCCGGGATTTGAATTCCCCTGTTCCTCTCAACATCCCCTCTGCCGTTGTTGCCCCGCCTCCTAACCTTGAAACTCAACGCTCGCTGCAGCTTTCTAGTCGGAGAATCATGCACCAACACCATAGAATGAGGTGCAGGCGAGGTGGTAGTCGGGGTGGCGCTACTTGCCCTTCATCTCTGCCCCTTCTGTCTCCACCTCCCTATCCGCCTCCCCACCCCCAAGCCCTTCCACGTCCTGCTTCCTTGGCAGATACCTTGACGCCCGCACCAGCCAAGGTAGAATGGGCACCCGCGAGGTTCGGCGTTCAGGTGGAATTGCCCAGCACACCTCTTCCACTGCTTCTTCCCAACATGCACAATTTCAGTTTCGCTGCTCCATGGACAGGTCGATCATCATTGCCACCGTCACGGTGGACTTCGGAGAGGTAACTGACTCATGCCTCGAACCAGAGCTCAGACCGGAAATGAACAAGGCTCCTCCATTGCTCATCAAATGTCAGGGGGAGCCGAGCTCCAGCGACCTGCCGAGAGTCATGGACCATCCGTCCAGCAGCTGACAATAGACTCTAGGAGGAAACGCCACTTGTAAAGACAAAGGAATTCACGTGGAGGACCGTGAGCCACAGGACACTGCAGGTGGTGGGCAATCAGCGGAAACCGGTTCAAAATAATATGGCTGGTGTCCGATCGTGGAAGAGAATCCACCAACCTAAGCCACCTAGCCACTGCATGCCAGGTCACGTGTCGGGTTCTGAGTTCGGTTTTGTTTATTTTAGTTTTACTATGGTCAATTTTGAGTCTCGCGTCCAGCTCGTGTTCCGAGTTGTGGTTCTCCTGGGCTATTTTAATGTGGTTAATTTTGAATTATACTGTGGGTTTTACTGTGGCTATCTTTCTGAATTTTACAGTCTTTACACAGTGTTAATTTTGGTTAAAAATTTTGAACTTTGGAACTGTAGCCCCTACGTGGGTAAAATTAACTTTTCTTTTTTCGTTCTCGGACTGGTTTCCCCAATTGGGGCAGTCGTGATATCAAGACTTGTTGTTTAAAATGGTCATATAGTTGACCTAGTACCGTAGAGGCCAACGCCTCTTTGTACATTATGCTTTTATTAATAGATCAATTTTACTTAGAATATATATATATATATATATATATATATATATATATATATATATATTATATATATATATATATATACAACAATACTAAAAATCCCCAAAACCCAAGTTAGAAAAAATAATTTACAAGTTAGATCTACAAAATTATTTAGAATATTTACAAATGTACAAGGGTTTTGAAAATTTTGAAATTTTGAGAAAATATTTTTATGGATTTTTTTTCCTTTGATGAATGGCTAAAAACTCTTTAGAAACCCTTAATGTATACTATAGCCTTAGTGAAGTTTTAATCCACCATATCAATATTTGGAATCCAAGCCATAATGATTCTTGCCCAAGTTTGTGAACTTGTAGGTCAAGGATTGAAGTACCTGCAAGCACTATGTATTTATCTAAAAAATAATCTGTTAAATCACATGGGGAATCAAAACATCTAATATTAGCCCAAAACTATCAATACCATGATTTTATCTCCATCTAATGAAAAAATAGATCTTACCAATATTCACCACAACATAGAGATGCCCGTAGTAAACATATACCACAAATCAATAAGTAAGAACACCTTGAATTGCACACCAAAGTATTTATTATGATAGAAAAATTAGTTCCTGATGGGGCAACAGTTACAAAGACGTTTCAACAACAATTTTCTATCT
Organism: Pinus taeda; assembly: GCA_000404065.3. Taxonomy (NCBI): domain Eukaryota; kingdom Viridiplantae; phylum Streptophyta; class Pinopsida; order Pinales; family Pinaceae; genus Pinus; species Pinus taeda. The sequence continues at coordinate 15,014 of APFE030568957.1, forward strand.
AAAGATCAAGATGTCAAAGACTCAAAAGACTATATAATTATAGATTTATCCTTCAAGTGGAAAACTAATGGCTAGTTTCTTTGATCAATGTCAAAACAATCTTGGTCGTTGATAAACACTTCAAGATCTTTTAATCTTGGCCCCTGATTTTTTATTTTTGAGGAATTTTCGAATTTATCATTTAATTTTATTTTTATTATCTCAAAATTAAGTATTTTGTGCCAACTTCCTAAAAAAATTGACTTTGACTTAACCACCAAGGTCCAAGGGTCCAAATTTTCTTGAAATATAAAATATTCTCTGGTGGAAGATCTTTAAAAATTGATTCCTTTAGGACCCACAAAATTTTCCACTTAGAAAATTATTTTTCCTAAGACAATTTAATTTTGACTATATTAATTAATTTTATGGCTTAGGATTTAAGTTTTTTTTGCGAGAAAAATTAATTAATTACACATGAGGGGATTTAATTATTTTTCCATCCTCTAATACATAAGATTTTACATTTGCAAACCTTAAAGGGGTGATACTCATTTGGCTTAGACTCTCAAAACACATAACCCATCTCTGACACAAGAAAATCTAGTAGACCAAGTGATTTGTAATAAAATAATTAAGCCAACTAGCTTAAATTATTCCCAAATCACTTTTACATCAGACTCGACTAAAAACACTAGGACTCACCTAAGATTTCGACAATAAATTTCACCCTAGCTTTGGGATTTAAGCCGGAGGGAAAAAACTCTTCTGATTAGCTGTGTCTAGAAACACATGTAATCAGTGAGGTTAAAAAACCTACTAGGATGGAATTCGCCATCAAAATTATAGGTTTACCTAGGTTGTTACATATACTGAAGGTCTTACTAGGATCATTTACATCATACAACTTGCAGAATGGGGAGACCATTACACATAGACTGCTGATAGGTGATCTGATCCAATTGAAAAATTGGCGCTTATGTTTCCTTGGAACTTTGACAATTTGAGTGCAACATCTGGCTCTATATGGGAACACGTTGCTTCCATGAAGTAACGTAAGAATCCCATAATCCTCCATCCAAGAAAACAAAAGTCCATCCAATAGACATCCATTCAAAATCGAAATCATCATGCATATATATTAAATCTCATTAGAATAGAAAAATCTTCTTTAACAAAACTGAAATATGAAAGACATAATATAAATGTGTGAAACAAAACTTGTTAATGACATAACTGAAAAGGAGTAGGGTTAGAGATACTAAACAAAATATGCCCCATGATATCAAATGTTTTCAACGTCATAGGGCATATTGAGCATCTATTGGCTCTCTGGCGGGTTTGAAGGATACTTCTCTGATGTGCCATGCCTGATCCTGCATATTGTGGGATCCTGTCTTATCCTAATATCGAGCTACTCTCCACCACCAGATGCATCAAACCTCTTTCTTCTCTTCATATAACTTTTACTTTTGTTCTTGGTGGGTTGCGATGTCAATAGCAAGACCCCTGTAGATTTCTTGTCTTGATCTTGAGTGTGTTCGGCCAAAATATCTGAAGAGCCTGAAGTATGCCCAAAATTATTTTGAATATACTCTCCCAAAGGTGATACATAAGTTTGATCTTTCTTAATCTCTTTTCCAATCATGGCATTTTTAATCAACTTGTTTTCAATGGGACAAGGGACCTCTTTGATGTGAGATGAGAATCGTTCTAGCGGACTAGTAGGCTTATCATTTGTTGAAATTTTTTTGTTCCTTTCATCTTGTGATCTATGATGAAATTCTTGTATCTGCAACCTTTCCATCTTTTGTAATTTTTCCATTTCTTCTAACCTCTTTTGCATGGAACTCATTTCCTTGGCATGTTTCACTATTAATTTTGCTTAATCAATTTTTGTCTTCATGAATATGTCTTGAAGAGTGAAATACTTAGGTTCAAAGGCTTTGATTTCCTGTGTGTGATTGTGCTCCATGGTATTTATCTTGTAAGAGTAGTTAACCTCCATGGCACTGATTATCTGTAATTTCCTTTCTTCCATAGTTCTTATTTATTTTGTATGATCATCCTTCATGGTCTTAATCGAGTTTTGGAGCCTATCCTTGATGGAATTCATTTGGTTGGAATGCTCCTGCTTAATAGCACTGATTTCACTGGCATGATTTTTCTCCATGGTGATCAAATGGTCTTGTATGGTGATCATCTAATTAGAATGATTAATCTACATGATTTTCAGTTCCTCAACATGCTCCTCCTCTATGGTAGCTATCATGTTTTGAAAATTGATCCTTTGATTATACTGATTAACTTCCATTGCCTGTAACCTGTTCTCTAGGGAATTCATTTCTCTGGTGTGATATGCAATTAATTTTCCTTGACGAGATTGCATGTCTTTGATAATTTGGGTTAATTCCTTAATAACATGCTTATCATGATCTTCCATATGCAAAATATGTGATTCGTTAATAGTATTGTTAATTTGGCCACTTGTCCTTGCAATGCCACTACCCAGGATTCCTGTCGCAAAAGCACAAGTAGATTCCTCATGAAAATTTTCACAGGCACTACAATATGGCAAAGATTGATCAATATTATCCTGCAACTTATTCTTTTGAGACTCCTTCATATTAACTAGGTAGTTTAGCAAAACAATGACTTGATTTTTACGCTCATCTTGTATACTTTTAATGCTTTGAGTTTGTTCTTTAACATGATCATTTTACTCCTCTTTTATATTTGGAATCTCGAACTTCCTGGATGCTTTCTTGTCATTTTATAATTCCTCAGCTAAGTTTAAGCAACCCTTACATTAGTGGGCTTCCCACGCATCAATTCGTAAGAAGTGTCAGTGTCAAATGCATCAATGTAATGGTCTAACAATTTCTTCTTTTTTTATTATTATTATTATTATTTTTTTTCCATGAGGCTTGTAATCTTGAGATAATTCAAATATAATGCCATTGAACCTCCTATTAAATTCTTTAACAATTTCATCTTCATTCCTTTCCATACTGTAAATAATGCGAAGTAAACCCTTTTCATGCTCTTTATCTCCATATTCATTGATAAAGGCCTTGATTATAGCTTGCAGAGAATCAAAAGAATCATTAGGAGAATCATGAAACCAATCCATAACATTATCTTCCAAGGAAAATACAAAGAGACGCATCTCAATGTCTTCATGATTATAGTTAGTATTGCTGCACCACTTGGCCACACAAAGGTTAAATTTATTGAGATGATTATTAACATTAATTGCATGATTGCCTTGAAAAGAGGGTAAATTATCAATGACTTTTTTCTGAAATATCATGGGGATAACCCTGAATGTTAGTAACATTACAAGGGGCAAGCAAGTCATTCATGATGATTTTCTCACTTGAGAGCAAATGGGTATCAACGAGAGGTATGTGTCCAAGATAGGAAAGAAGAAGGCTTTAGAATAATTTTTTGAAGAAAATGGAAGAAGTGGAGTCGCCACTTGAACATATATCTATCTCCAAAATCCAGAAGGAAAAAATTGAAAAGTCAGTTAGGTCGAAGAAGGTGGATATCAAGGAAGACTTCATGTCTGAGAAAATTGAATGCTTACTAGAATGTAATTTGTTTAACCGAGCCCAGAGAGCGGGGTTAACCAAGCTACTAGTAAGCTTTTATGAATGGATGAATTATTGGAGTCGCCACCCAAATAGGAAACTAACCCAAACATCCAAGTGCTAAGGTGCAAATAGAGAAGTGAATAAGGCGATGAGAAGATTAGTGAGATATCAAAGCGCCAATAAATGTGGTGTTTGAAAGATTAAATGGATTAGAAGATTATGAAGATTGATGGTAGATATCGTCAACACCAAGGTCCAGCAAAAATGGTCCTTGAGAACGACACCAAAAAATGTTGTGTCACTTGATAGACTAATGAACGACAAAAAGGATTATAAGATTATGAAGATTGTCGTAAACCCTGACAACGAGCAAAATCATCCTCGACAACAACGCCAAAATATGTTGTCGCCAAGATTTTACAGGCACCACAACAACGCTGACATCGGGGGCTGTCACTCTGATCCCCGACCTCTTCGATTTAGTTGTCTCCCAACAACAGGCTATGAGGGGTAGTCCCTATGGAAATGAGATGAAGGAAAATAAGTTGGGAACCAACTTTCCTGGGAGACACAGTTGAGTGGCCTAACCACTTGATAAAAACTTAGCAAGATTAATGATTTGATTAGATTTAGAGCTTGAGACCAGTGCCTTATGGAGTCAAGAGTTCTTGATTATTATAAATTATGACTAAGTAATCGGATGGACAACCATTGTTTGTATGATTAGATAACCTATATTCTTATGCAAATCCTAGGATCTAAGTGCGATGCAAAGATCTTGGTTAATTTTAATTATATGCCTAGTTTAGATGTAACCTTCCCTCAACTATTTTGAAGCTAGGCTCCAAGGTAAGTTGTGGGAAGAATGCCAACAGGAAGCAGGCAAAGTCTGATTAACTATACCTTTTGTTAGGCTCCTATCACCCAATGCCTCTGGTGCTGCAAAGACCGTGGCTCTGACGACTATAAGGTCACCGTGTTAACCACCGAAGTGTTGCCAAGCTCCTCAAGCTAGGTTAGAAGGGTGACCGTATGTTTTTATCAACCAAGCTTATGTTCGGAGGTAAGTTTTAATGCAACTAGTTCTTATAATACTTGTGCAATGATGATGAGTAAAATTATCTTGACTTAAGATTTGTTTGGGTTCTTTAAGTACTTAATGTAAATTATCTTATATCAAGAGTACTTAACAGTAATGGTATGACAATCTTAAACAAGATAAACCTTTAAGGATACAAGTGAAAACTTTCAACTATAGATTAATGCACTGGATGATTAACCAATTTGTAATAAAAACTTAGAGAAATTTATCCAATTATTGATTAGCTAATGGTTACAAGATGCCAACTACAATTACCAAAGATGATTCTCAACAAGATGATTTCTTATCTTATTATTCTATGCTAATTATCAAGAGATGCTCAATTGGATTCAATCAATGCTTATAACCACAATATTTAAATGTCAAAACAACTTTGGACGAGATTAGAAGATTTAGGGCTTGAGTGACTAAGTGCCAAGTTAAAAAATTCTCAAATTCAACTCATGACAAGCCAATGTTAGATCAATTGTAATACTTCAGAAATTCATATAGTGTCTTTTTTAGTGAAAACTCAACACCCCCATTCTTGACTTATTTATTTCAAATAATGGGGACCATTTCCATTATTTTTTGGCTAAATCACCATTTTAATATTTTTTTTGGTTAAGTGTCCTACAATTTTGCCATTTTTTTTTTGTTTCCGTCAGATTTCTATTTTGATTGTTTCATTGAGTTCAAATTTTCGTCAGCTTTCCATCGGTACTTGTTTCATCTCATTTGGTTACATGGTTTGCAAATGGTGTTCATTCGAAGTTTGATAATTTTTTACCGTCTCGTTTAAAAAATGTACAAAATGTATATTATTTTAATTATTATAAATAAATTGGTAATTGATTGTAAATATTGATTTTTTATTAATTTTTGCTAAAATTCCTACGAAATTACCATAGCCAAATTATAAAACAATTAAAGTGATGTGTTTCAGATCTTAGAAGTTAATATAAATTTCAATTCGTAATACTTCCGAAATCCTGAAATTATTCATTCTTCAAAGTCACTATAATTTTTATGGTTAGGACTTTTATTACCAAGTGGTTGTAGTTTATGGATGTGACCCACTCCACTTCACCTTATACCCCCCATTCTAACATTCATTGGCACACATTATAATATCAAAACCCATATATCATAGATGCACCTCTAAAAAATTATGATAAACATAAACCCGATAAAGCCATCACTCATAAAGTCAAAACTCCATCGGAAGACTTCCATCAGAACTTTATTATATTGTAACTTCTCTTTTGATAAAGTTACACTAAAACTCATCTCCGATATGACTTCCTCGATGATGACTTCTTTGTTAATATAATCACATTAAAGGGTTTTTTTACTAAGGTTTATTACAAGTATCGTGCACCTTTATAATAACGATTATAATAATCTGTTGGACCCACAACCATCATTTATTATATTGACATTTGCATTATCGTAAATTATATTGTGTGACACTTGTGATATCCCACACCTCCGTATCCCGCACCTTCGATATTTCCATTAAAGCTCTTTATTAGATTTTTGATTGATTGATTTATTTATTTTTTTAATTAGAAGCGTGCTCTTAAAACCCCCAATATGTCACTTCTAATATGGCTTACTCTTTAATACTTTCGAAATTCGATGGCTCGATTTCCCCGATCTCCAATTTTTTCACTTGGTCTAACCTTTGTTTAATAACGTTCGTTCATTAATGTTTGTGATTATTTTAATGTTTTGTAATATAATATTGACATATTTTAATAATATTTAATTTATTGTTTATTAAATTAATTGATTCAATTTTTAAATTATATGTAAATTTATAATTGTAATTTATTTAATTAATTCAAATTTTATATTTTGAAGAATTATATTGGATTGTGAAATTAATTATATATATTTTTTAGTTTGTAATTTAATTTAATGTTTTTAAATAGAATGTATATAATTAATTTAACAAATTTGATTAATTAGCTATTAATTATTTTTAATTGTTAATTAGAATTAGATTTTTTTATTATAATTATTGAATTTTGGCCCACGCATCACAATTTCCAGAATTCAGATTATTTTGGTACCTCATCTTTGGAGAGACATATCTCGAGATTTACTCAACCAAATTAAGCCCACAATAGCTTCAAAAACTAAGACAAAGGAGCACAATCTGGGATGGTTAATTTTAGAAAATCTCATCATTTATTGACCCAGAAATCCACTGGAAAGAAAAGTAACGAATTTCAATCAAAAAATAAATTTTTATGGTTATTTGGGAAAATGTTATTAGTTTTGGAAAATGACTGTTATGAATTCCTCCTCCAGCATTTCTCAAAAGCAAATCAAACTCAATAGAAGCAATCACATCTTGAAATTTATTTGGATTTTAATTTATTGTTTTATCTAATAATTTGTTGAGAATTGATTTTTATTTTTCTATTTTGTTCACGAAATCTATTTTAATTTACTTTTGATTGGTTGTGGAAGGAAAACAGTTGATGAGATGAGGAAGAAAATATTTTGATCAATGATATGACTCGAGCAAGAGGGAAAAAGAATTTGGACTAATGAAAATTGTTGGAGCAAAATTATTCTTCAACAACTCTCCTATTTGGAATTAATTTTTGTAATTATAAATAGTAGTTTGTAGAAGGGAGAAAGGGTTTCTCTTCTCTGCAATTTTGGAATTCTTAAAAGCACTATTGTAATAGGAGTTTCATACTATAGGTATAGAAGATCAATCTCAGATCTGAGAATTATTGGGATTTGTCTTTTTTCATTCTGAACTGTGTATGAGAGACATAGTTTTCACTATTGCAGCTCTTTCTTTTAGCAACAAAGTTTATGCTTTGGAGGATATTGTAAGAGATTCAAAGAACAGAGCAAGAGACCAAGTTTAATCAATCTGTGTTTTAAATACTATTAATTTTAATACATATTTCATTTTTTTATAGTAAAATTATGTTATTAGATTTATATTTGTGCACTTCTATCGATATGAATTCATTTCTTATAGATTAGCTATCTAATTTGTTTGTCTCATGATTATGTTATCAATTTTGTCTTTTGCTCTTTTGCATTGAAACAAGATTTCTAATTAAATATTTACTCCTAAATCTTCCATTTGATCTTGATTTAATTTCATTGGTATTATGAGAACTACTTCCTAATGTTATTGGTTCATCATTCGTTGTCAAGATATATTTGAAAAGCATGTTTGGTAATTATAATATTAGTTAATTGAACTACTTCATTTGCTACATATTCATCTTAAGCCAAACAAGTTAAAATCCCAATTGTGTTAATTAGTTTTCTCTCGGTTGGGTTAGATCTATATCTTCCTAATTGAGATAGGCTTAGAATTTCTTACCTTTTGCTTGCATTATAGGATTAATTTGCATTTAGATTAATTATTACATTTCTAGAAGTCCTCTTATCAAAGAGACAAACTTTAGTTGTGGCTTGACTGAGTCTTAGATTAGCTTAAGGATCACTTTCTTGCTTGATCAACAAGAAGAGTCGATCTTATGTTTCTTCTCTATTAGTAGTTGAAATTCATACTCTAAGCTAGTCTAGATAGAGAGAAGGTAATTGGACCTAGTTTAACCAGTTGGAACCACCATTCCAAACGGAAAAGGAGCTGCTTTAAGTTCCCGACTCGGTGGTCTCCCTTATAATGTTGAGGTAGACATTTCGAGCTCACAACATTTTTGGTGCTAGAAGTAGGGCCCGGAGACTTGTTGTCTTTTGGAGTTTTTGTATTTAAAGTTTTAGTTAATCATAATGGCTCCTTCCAAACATCCAATTTAGAGTTGTATTTTTGGATGTGCATCTCCTAATACTCCACCAGAAATAGTAAGACACTTGTCAAAGGTAAAGTTTAACGGTAACAGGAATGTTTCTACATTTGATCATGCTTTACAATTTATTCAAAATTTTTCAAATTCTACTTTTCATGATATTGATGAATGTATTATGTGCATAATTTTTACTTTTACATTTTCAGGAAAAGCCAGAAGTTGGTGTTAATCTCTTCCAGTTGCCTTTATTCACAATTGGGATCAACTCATCACAAAATTCCTTTGTAAATTTGATGGTTATGATTATTAACATGTATGTGATGAATTTTAATAAATGTGAAGATTTCAAAATGAATCTCTCTTAGATTTTACTGTTAGATTTCAATTAATTTGCTTGAGGTTCAAAGCTGAAGATAAACCTTAAGAGATTGAATTGATCGATTGGTTTGAGTATATGTGTTCTCTTCCTCCCACTTCAAATATGTATGTAACAATTGCAAGCTTTGATTGCTCTCTTTCAACTTCTAGTAATATTATAAAAAACTTTGATTTAGAGGTGCATATTAACCATGATGAAGTGGCCTTAACCATGTATGATAAATTCTTGAATCTAGTACACACCTCCTATAGTATTAATGATAATCATACTAATGAACCATTTTCACAAAGCTTACAAAAATTTGATAACCAACTACAAGAATAAACCAGTAACAAAATTGAAGGACCATCTGCCACGGAAGCTGAAAATCACTATGAATTAAATTCATAAAATTAGATTATAAATCTGCAAGTACAAGCAGAAATTAAAGTTTTCAATAATATGCAATCTACTGCAGGGATTTTTGAATTTGATCATGTTGATCAAATGCCAAATTCAGGGTAGCCAAACAAAAGTCTTCAAGAAAGTATTGGTAGGTAGATGATTGGTCACAAATTCGAAATTTATAATGAAGAAAATGCACAAGAATCTGTGAATAAATATATTTTTAAATTCATTTCCTTAGGCTCACATTTCTCTCTTTATCTTGATATTTTTGCTGATAGCAATTCATCTCCTATTTGAATTAATGTTATTCCAAAAAATAGATAGGTTGATATAAATGAATTTCCTATTAATTTTTATCAAGATAGAGAATCATTCATTGATCATTCTTCTGGCATTAATGAACATGTGCTCCATATTCCTTCTTGTTTTGATACATCGGATGAGAATGAAGAGAATTCTAGAGAATGTTATGAAGTCGTTTATGATAATTACTCTGACATTGAGGATGTTGATTTATCTTCTTATACGTTAAATTTTCATGATCAAAATCAAATCATACTTGAAAATGCAGAGAAACTCAATACATAAATTGTTCCAATTGAATCTCATTTTCAAAAATTTAATCATACTCATGAATTCAACATTCAAGAACCCATCCCAATCTATGAATCTTATGATGATCAAGCTCTCAGTCATATTCATAGTCATGATCTTCTCTCTAATTCAAAAGATTTTATTGGCATTCATTCTAGTTGCATTATTCTAGTCAATTATTGTGAAGAGGAAATTCCTTCAAGTCAGTGTCAATTGTGTTGTAACAATAATTATAATACTACTGTAAATTATGATTTGATTTCATTGATGTTCCTTCACTTTTTTTGTTTAATTTAATATTTGTTTTCTGTTTTCATTTTTCAATTTTTAGATATCTTATGTTGGCATATTGAGAAACTCAGTATTGAACACTCAATTGATGCATTGTTTGAATGAGAAAACGAAGTTTCAAATCATAATCATGAACATCAAAAGTTATTACTCTTCCAATATCAATTAATGTTAATCTCTTATCACTTGTTCATTTCCTCTCTAAAGCAATGCCAACAAGAGAGTATATCTTCACAATATGACCAACAATCTAATTCAATTAATGATCTTCTGTTAAAACTATTAGATTTCCATCCATCACTGACCCATTTGAAAGAGAATTGGAAAGTTTTTTGACACATAAGATTGTTAATAATTTAACATATGCACATAAGACATACATGTAGGCCATTGTATCTAAAAGTTCATTTCCACAATCTTGCATGTTATCCCATCTTTTGAACCTCTCCCAATCATTAATGGAAATCCATTCAAATTTCTATGATCCAACTGAAATTCAGATGGAAAGGACATTTCAAGAGAAGGTGATTGTAAATAAGTTGCTTCTTATAAATATATATCAATTAGTGTACACACTATATTCAAATTTATTTTTGTTCATTTAACTATATTCTTGTTACTAATGTTTGACCTGTACATACAAGCATGAGTTAGAATGAGACAGTGGTTACATTGGAAATACGATTATACCTAGTCATGTTTCTTTTCATTTAGTTAGAATTAGGGATAGATTAATTTAGATTTAGATTCCTTTTTTGTTTACATCGGTTTTATTATTTTAGATTTTTAATAAGAAAGTAATGAATCTGAGTTTTTCTTGGTATCCCCTTTCATTTTCTGGCAAAGTGGCTTAAAACATATAAGTGTTCTTATATAGTCGGATTATATATACTTGTGATGCCCTTAATTGCATTGCTTTTGCAAAACTTCATCACATTGTTAAAAAATCTCTTTTGTAATAAAATCATATATGAAGAGATTCCAAGGAATTGCTATAGCTTGCTAATTTTTTATTCACAAGTATTTCTAAAGGCTCATTTTCACCACTCTTGTCCTCTGATGTAAATTTGAAGTGGATGCAAATTGAAAGTTCATTACTTAGTATTTTTTATTGAATAAGTAGATGATGTTGAACATATGTGAATTTTGAGATATGTATGGAAGAACTTGAAGATTCATGAAGTAAACTTACAGTCAATATTCTTCCAGGTCTTCATTTACTTGATTTTGGAGACTTGAGATAAACAAGCAGTCAACCCTTTCTAATCTTCAACATGTCTAGGGAAGTATTTGTTGTTTCATCAGAATTTGTGTATTATTTAGTTTTGCCTCTATTCATATTTTCTTTCCTTCTCACATTTAGCAATATGAGTCCATAATCGTATTCTGCCTCTCATCAATGCAACTGAAATGAAATGCTTAGACTCTTTATTGTATAGATCTGCTACACATAGAGGAGAATTTGCACAAAACTCTTGCAGAAAATGTTTTTATCCATGATTTTATCTATACTTGTTTCGAATCTCATATCTCTCAATTGATTTAAAAAAATAAACTCAATGTGCTCATATATTTTACATCCCATTCAGTCACATTTTTTTCCAAATTGATTCAAGTTTTCTATTGGGTAATTATCGGAATCCCGATTTTCTGTTGTTCACTTTCCAATATCAGATTCTTTGGTTTATGTTTTATCGGAATCATTTAGAAACACTTCCCGAGGCATTTCTCTAAGATCTATGAGTCATATTTTATTATATTTGCTCAAAATACTTGATCTCAGAATCCCATAGAAATAATGTTGAACTATCTGAGTACCGATATTATATTTTTATCTAATATTAATTCTGACCTTTCTTTTATCATAACTCTCATTTCAAAAGCTCAACAAGAAATATTTATTGAGACTTCTGATATCGGAAGTGAAAATCAATTAAAATTCTGAAAATGATTTCCGTCGAAAACATTCAAATATAAAATAATAAAAGGCCCATACGATATTGGAATGTGTAAATATCATAAGTTTTATTTCATATGTCTTATGATATGTCTAGCCCCTTCGATGTCCGATACGTTAATCCCTCATATCACATAATCTTATCAGACCTCACAGTTCTTAATATCTTAATATCTCCGATCTCCGATGGCATTGAAACCTCTGATATGATGTAATTAAAATATCTCTAATGGCGTAGAAAGACCTCTAATCAAGCTTCAAGTGTTTTCATTAACAATGTAAAGGAGATGCAATATGTAAACTTTGGTCTTAAATTTTGAGATTTTAGGAGAATCATGGAGTGAATATGAAATTTGAAATATTAAGAGAATATTCATCGCTGAAAAATCACATCATCATTCTCATTTCTAATGGAATTGGTTTACTTATGATTCCTTGAACATGAATCATTGTTTTCTTCTAGTACTGCTTGCTTTAATTTTAATTGAATAAATCATGATTTTGGGTCAATGAGAACTACATTGAAAGAAACTTCTTTATGTTTGTAATTCTAATCAAAAGAATTTATCTTTTATTGGAGAAAATAATATCGTTCATGTAATATTAAATGAAATTCTCCAATGGTAAGTTTCATATGCCCACCTTCATTCATTTCTATATCTTTACTTTTAGTTTTGCTTTTAGTTTTTGTTGATCTTGAACCCCGTTTTGCAGGATTTCAATAATTACTGCAGACCTCAGATTTGGCACTCATTATCCTTCGTTTGATTTGCTTTCAAGTTTTTGGGAGAAGCAGTAATGATCCTCATCAAATTAGCTAAACTGGGGAGTCCCTAAAATTTTTAATCCGTTTTTTAAGCATTGCTTTTATCATAAAATGGTTAAGATGCTTTTACGCAGGATTTGCTTTGGAACAAGAAAATTTGCAGCAAGTAGAGACTTCTCATTAGGTTATTATCTCTCATGAATCCTATTTATCCTTTTCATTTTGAGAACCTTATTTCTTATAACTCTGCAAGATAAAACTTATTAAAATCTCAACATAAAAGGAATGTTCACATGCTTATCTTCTTTTACTCTTTTGTTGACACACTTTTTTTTTTTGGACTTGTCTTTCAGCTCTTCCTTTCTTCATTTCACATTTTTATAGTTTGCTTTCCATTTATTTTTCCCTTTTTTGGTTTTGGTTTTGGCTTGATTTTGGTGAATCCGCCATGTTTTATGTGGAAGGCCTTTTCTTCACCCAACAATGGTTGGCATACATGAGAAATATTTACTCTATCTATTTCAATGAATTTCATTTATCATTAAAGGTATATTTTTATGGAACCATAAAGACCTCTTTGTTATAGAAATATTTGAGCACTGCAACCCCAATCACATATGTCGATAAACCAAGGGCTCTCAAACCCCTAAAAGTGTTGTTTCACACCCTAAAGGATCAAGGTCAACTGATTACATCATTTCCTAGAAGTTCTCCCTGAAAAACTACTCAGAACTGGTCAAAACTGGACCATACAGATTGCTCCATGCTGAGGGTGCGATGCATCTCACCTGTTACACACAAAGGGTATGATGCATACTAGAAAGCCAGTCTGTAGGGTGCAATGAATGAGAGCAGACAAATGGCAGAGACAGTTTGCTAGGTGGAAACTCAAAGAATCTTATAGTAACTGTTCATATGACACTTGCCTCTCTGAATTCGCCCAGGGATGAGTAAGAGATCATGAAATCTCCAAGTGGAACCAAGAACTATCAGTGAAATGACACTAATAAAAAACCCAGAAGCTGACTCACCCCTATGCAAATATCTATAAATGGATCCCTCATCCTAGAGATCCAGGGGCTGAAATTTTGTAATTTGTAAGAAAGTGTTGTTGGTTTCTCTTTGAGACATTGTATTGTTGGGTGATCTAGCTTTTCATGAGGTGAATAGGGCTTTCATGCTGGGAGGATGGCGTTGGATCAGACAGCTAGGTTGTAATCCTCTCTTCTACTTCTATCAATAAAGTTATTTGAGTTTTCCTCCATATACTTACATATTTCTAAATCTTGTATTTGTGAATGCAATTGTATGGTTAATGTACATCTGATTCTACATTATTTATGGTAATATAGATCTCTATGCTTTGATGGTATTTTGTTGCTTTGCCTCTACAGGTGTTCTTTGAAGCAGGACAAGTGAGGAAGGAGTGGTGAAGCTCTATCAAAGGAGAGAGGTGTTATCACCCCAAGAAACTCTCCTAGGTTGTATATTAGAGATGCTTGGGAACATTACAAACTCAACAAAATGTTGGAAATGGATGAATGGAAGGTTTGATGCATATTCAAGCCAGATAACCACTTCTATAATGCTTAACTCCAGACATGGGTGAACACCCCAGACTACAAGGCTTTAGAGCACCAATCACTCACAATTTAAGGATTAGGTGAATATGGAGAATACTGACCATACCAGCAGATGCATAGGACCCTGTGATGGCCGACTGCAACCAGTAAAGAGGTCTGTAAATCTATTTTCTAATGCACAGACAGGATGACAGCTCTCTGGCACTAAACAAATAGAAACCTGCATAACACATTCAATAATACATACAAGATTCTAACGCAGAGGTGGGATGACAACCCCTCTAATGCTAAATATCAAGAGCACATGAATAAATGTATAATAGGCACGACCTAGAACAAAGAAGAAGTGGAAAGTGAGCAATTAACAACAAAAGAATATTGTATTAGCTGAAAATGAAGACTAGACGCTGCAAGAATCATAGTAGTTATAGTCTCCAGAGGTTGAACCTTACATCAAAACCAAAATCATCCACCTCCATCTCCTAGATTACATCTGTTTCCGGGGTATATATAGAGTTTGATTACAAAGATATTCTATGGTTCTACGTGTGGAGGGGTCATAATGTACCACCAACTACTTTAACTCTCTGATGGAGTCCCTGCTACAATTTGACTGTGTTCTGCAAATGAATTTGATGCTCTCTGGTGCTCTGTTGTCCTTCCTGAACAGGTGGAGTGTTGACTGAAAGAAGCTCCATAACTGATAAATGCGTTTATCTGCTCGAGGTGGTCCTTTCCTTCTCGACCATTCTGTTTCTTGAATGCGGTTGTTGGAGATGAAATGCGTCGGGTACCGAACACTGGCCACCTTCATCCTTCAGATGCATGGGATAGTCTATGGATGATTTGACTGCATGGAAGAACAAATATCAGCTGTTGGATCGAATGAATGGATGATGGATATCTGTCAGTAGGAGGTATCGGGAGATATGGGATCGGGATGGAGGAGGGGCGTTGGATCTATTGGGACTGATCAGGCGGCAGAGGAGCGATCACAATATCGCATTGGCAGAAGTCAAGGGGGAAGCCTTTACGCACACATGCAATTTGTGATAGCAATTAGATCGCATCGCAATATCGCAATGGAGGAAGTCAAGGGGTTTGGGCATTAATGCGATTTGCGATAGCTATTAGATCGCATCGAAATATCGCATCAGAGGAAGTAAAGGGGTTAAAATGGAGGCAGTGGGATGAAAGGGAGTAAGTGAGGTGAAGGAGAAGGAAGATGATAAATAGTGCAAACCTCTTCTGAGCAAGAAACCAAGGACCGAGCTTACTTCCACTCTTTGAAAATCAGCAACATGTAGCAGAGATAACAAGAGGAAACAAGCAAGGAACCAAGTGAAAGACTAAGGTTGGTGCTCTCTGCTTCTCTCTTATCTATCTCCCATAAAGGAAAACACAAGTTACTTTGAATTGCTTGTTTCTAAGATAGCTACCCGTCTTAGTGGGACTAGCAGATCTGAATAGACACTAGTTTTCCTGGGAAAAAAACAGTGACTCCGCTGGGGAACGAATAGTTTGTTTGTTTGTTACTGTTGTTAGCTTTATAAACTACAGACGGAGCTTGAAGTTAAGCCAGCTAGCCTTCGAACTGCTTTTTCTATGCAACTGCAAAGTAGATCAACGCTGCTTCAGTCAATCTCCGAGTTGGTTTATGAACTGAACATCTCACTTGCAAACATCCTAAGTGCCCTAGTGGTAGCTCAATAACCTCATAATATCATACCCCTATACTTTGTGTTTACTTTCCATCATAAGCTCGGCCTAAATCACTGAACTTAGCTGCAAATTGTGAGTGAAAACCAAGCTCAGTTTCGTCCCTGGACCATCGCACTGTCTCTCATTGGCAGTCTGGATGCATCACACCTCCCATGTGCTGCAGGTGAGATGCATCCCTGTTTCCCTTAAGGACAGGTGCGATGATTGAATGATACTGTTTCCCTCTCTAGATTTTGTTTTTTTCTTCATTGTTTTCAGCGCTATTCAGTAGTTTTGCAGCCTATGATCAATATATCATTGTTGAAACATTCTTCCTTCACATTATTCAGCCTCCCTTGATAAGGAATTGTGAATGTTTTTTATTATTATGTATTTTTCATCATTTATAGTCCTGCTTTACAAATAGTAGCTTAATCGAACTGTTGTCTTTTGATTCAAAAGTGTCGCAATTGTTGTTTTGAATCAAGAAAAGGGTGTCGTAAAGTATTCCTCTTTCAGATAGTCGATTGTACTTTTGCCATTGTATTTGAGTTGAATTGTCAGTATTTGAAGTGTCGAAAGCAGTTTCCCATTCAAAATTGAAAGTGTCATATTAGTCTTCCTTTCGTTTTTGAAAAGAAATTGCTATTGTCGCTTTGAAGAAAAGTAGTTCAGATCTGTAATTAGTTTTCTTTTTGGCATGCTCACATTAAGGAAACGGAAAAACAAATACATGCATGTGCATTTGCATTTAGACTGCATGCGAAAATTGATTTAGGAAAAGTGCATTTAGTGTGTGCTCTCTATTCTCTGTTGAAATAATCTTACTCTTCTTTCCTTAGTAGCTAGGATTTTCATTGCTAAAAGAAAACAAACGACTGTTTATCATTTTAGATTGCATATTTAGGAATTTTACATCTACATCACGCGGTGAACCTTAAAAGGCAAGCTTCGTAAGAAAGATCAACTATAAAATAAACCTCAATAAACATAAAAACGCTTTGGAACCTAACGCACAACAACTAGAAGTCTAGGCTAGAGACATATTCCACGTCATAAAGCCTGGTAACTATTATTTTCATCGTAGGTTGGGTGATTCCTCCTCTTTGATACGACAAGTGCCAGTACGAACTTATGCTCCCAGGTACCGTCGAGTATATATTGGGAGACCACAATAGACTGATATCCTTTATCCTTAGGAAGCCGTGTCTACCGCCCTATCGATCACAATGCACTGAACACAACATTCGAGAAGATTGATTGCCGTACGTAAAGTCCTCGGTAATTTCTCTTTAATTTACCACCAAGGTGTATATTGCAGTTTTACGATTGGTTTGGTAATCCCACTATCTATATTTCCAGAGTAGTCACTTGCATTCCTTTTCGACTCCTTAAAAGAAAAGGTCCATTTGAGCACTTGTCACTTCAGGGTCATTAAAAATCGAAGGCGAATAGAGTCACCTTTAGCTTTTTCTCGTCTCTTAAAAATTGAAAAAGCAAGTTGTATCAAAGCGTCATAAAATTCATTTAATTCAGAATAACATCCCTGTTCCTTCGTTGATCTTAGGTTGAGATAATGGAGTCCACCAATAAAGGGTTTCCCTTTGGGGGAAATCCTAGTCCTTTCTCCTCTTGGGGAGATATTGGTGCTCCTTATATGGCTACATTGTCCCTTCCAAGACTCACAATTGGCCTGCCAGTGTGGCTATTCTTGACCTCTGTTGTTCAAAACACCGTAATTCCTCCACAATCGAATCAACAACCAGATGATATTGGAGTTTCTCCCTCACCTTCTACTTTGTTTGTTTCCCCCTTTCCTTCTTCCTCTTCACTTGGTGAAAGTAGTGATACTAAAAACCAAGTAGCTGAGAGGAAGAAGAAAGGGAAGGAGAAGAAGAAGAAGAAACCAGCTGCGCAAGGGGGCAACCATGCATCGTCCGGCTAAAATCCACACACTGCACCTTCCAAACCCAAATCTCCATGCATAGTTTGCAAAGGAGACCATTATCATCGAGATTGTCCTTGCCTCCCGCAGATCTTGAGAGACTGTTGTCCCTGCTTGCACCACCCGGTGTTATCAACCTCTGTTGATCATGTTGAGAGTACACCATCGACTAGTGAAAATGAAGTCAACGGACAAAAAGGAAAATATAGATTTCCTTGTAGGTTGTGTGAAGGTGATCATGCCCTTCACCGTTGTCCTTTTCTAGATGAAGCTAAAAGAGTCCTCGATAACCGTCCTGCTTCACCGCAGCGACTTCTGCTTGGATACAAGAAACTCTTGCCAAGTCCATCGCTAGTTGAAAAGCTGACTGACATACCTCTGTTGTCGGTCGAAGTGCCTATCATTGAAGAAAAACCCTCTGAGTCCACATTGGACCAAAGTCAATAGGTCGAGATGACTGTCGACCCAGTCTTGCCTTCAGAAGGTCCACCTTCAGATGATATAGTCTCCAAAGAGAATGAGAATGACACCGTTCAAATTCTTTTTGTTAACACAGAGTTTGCTGAACATGGGGGCATCTACCCATTCCTTTACCACAGGAAGGAAGTTCCCCATTTCAAGAGACTCATCCGGCCGTTTATTCGGTCCCTCCTCCAAGCAATCTAGTCATTTCCTTTGATTAGAATCTACTAGTGGGACCCTGCCTTCCATCTAATGTGCCATTCAAAATCATAGTACAAGTTTACAGAATGATCATGGCTGGCACTATCATAGATGAAGGGGCTTTTGTGAGTATCCTTTCCTCAACTACTTGGAAAGCGCTTGTTTGCCATCGCTTCTACCTGAGAATCGAAATTTGTCAGGCTTCAATAAAGGGACCAATCGACCATTAGGGATCCTTCCAAATGTGCCTATAACTTTGAGAAGGAAAAATGTTCACTTGAATGTGATGGTAGTCCAAGGGCCGCTATATTACAATCTACTCTTTGGGCATGACTACATTTACAGCATGGGAGCTATTGTTTCCTCACTCTTTCGGTTGATGTGTTTCCCGCATGAAGGAAGAATGGTACAGCTTGTTGACTAGCTTTCATTTCCCAGTTCAAAAATGGCTACGAGTCAAATGCCATCCCTAAATGGTCTCTTTACAGAAGGAATGTCTCTTCAACCTCTAGTTCATCCACCTAATTACCACGAGTGATTTGGTGAATATAACGAAGCTTAGGGGGCATGCACACTGGTTTGCTACGACAGACAAACCCATATGAAAAACAAATTTCCTTGTACGTTATATGATTAGTCTGAAACACCATTTCCTCGTAGCATTTGAGTATCAGTCTGAAATATGATTGATCTGAAACACCATTTCCTTATAGGATATGGGATCAGTTTGAAATAGGAACTCCTCGCAAATTATGTGATTGGAAGCTCACACCATTCACCTTTGTCTATTTCGATGGACAGAGTGAAGGAAGTGTTTTGTCTGCTTCACAGATGAAATTATCTCGCTTAAATGTAAGAACTTCCACAAGGTAATTGGAATTTTTGTTTTCTCAACACCTGGGGGCATGCAAACCTCTTTTACGCAAGTTAAAAGCAACTAGCGTAACTCTAACCCCATAGTATTTTACTAACTTCAACTACTTAGGTTAGGTGATTGGTATGATCCAGCATTCACCTTTTTCGGTGGCCTTGGCGAAGCAAAGGAGACGTTTTTTCGGAAACTATCCTACCTAACCTCAGTCGTTCATTAACTCTTAGTCCTGTAGTTGGTCGTTTCTAGCCTACATACAAAAGGCGCTGAGCAAAGTTTCGCATGGGGCAAGCTCACTAAAAAATGAACCTACAAAATAAGAGACATATTTAAAAGATGACTGGTACGAGCAATGTTTCCACAAAGTTCAAGCTCATTAAAAAATAAACCTAGCAACGAGCAGTGTTACCGCAGGGTTCAAGCTCGTTAAAAAATGAACCCGCCATTGAGCATAGTTTCTAAAGATTCAAGCTCATTAAAAAATGAATCCACCCTCGGTAAATAACCTTTGTGATCACGTTTCTATCAACCTTTTGAGCCTTGGTCGTGTTCTTACTGTCACCTCCACTCTTTTAGCCAATCATACGCCTCCACTTGATTGTTTACCCTTTTGAGGAACAGCTGTGACGAGTGATTCTA
>APFE030568957.1:36505-46741 GCA_000404065.3 Pinus taeda
CTTGCCTCTCTGAATTCGCCCAGGGATGAGTAAGAGATCATGAAATCTCCAAGTGGAACCAAGAACTATTAGTGAAATGACACTAATCAAAAACCCAGAAGCTGACTCACCCCTCTATAAATATCTATAAATGGATCCCTCATCCTAGAGATCTAGGGGCTGGAATTTTGTAATTTGTAAGGAAGTGCTGTTGGTTTCTCTTTGAGACATTGTATTGTTGGGTGATCTAGCTTTTCATGAGGTGAAAAGGGCTTTCATGCTGGGAAAATGGCGCTGGATCAGAGAGCTGGGTTGTAATCCTCTCTTCTACTTCTATCAATAAAGTTATTTGAGTTTTCCTCCATATACTTACGTATTTCTAAATCTTGTATTTGTGAATGCAATTTTATGGTTAATCTACATATGATTCTACATTGTTTATGGTATTATAGATCTCTATGCTTTGATGGTATTTTTCTACTTTGCCTCTGCAGGTGTTCTTTGAAACGAGACAAGTGAGAAAGGGGTGGTGAAGCTCTATCAAAGGAGAGAGGAAACAAGTAAGGAGCCAAACGAAAGACTAAGGTTGGCGCTCTCTGCTTCTCTCTTATCTATCTCTCATAAAGGAAAACACAAGTTACTTTGAATTGTTTGTTTCTAAGATAACTATCCATCTTAGTGGGACTAGCAGATCTGAATAGACACTAGTTTTCCTGGAAACACTCTTGTTTTAATTTTTTTTTCATGGAGAAACACACATCCTTTCTAGATAATATGGTTCACCTTTTCAAGGAAAGAACTGACCTAATTTCAACTGAATGAATCCCTCACACCCCTCCACTTTATAAAACCTATGATTAATAGTCGTGGGAAAAGAATTTGGAGTCAACACTGTGAAAGGATTATATCCATTAACATAAGTCTCTATTACCCTCTCACCTCTTTCACCCAAGTACATCATAAACTAAAATATCAGAAATGCGCTTATCAAAAGGGTGATAAAAGAGGAAGCATGAGAAATACAAGTAAACCCATCAGGGCTATGGACGCTCGCTGGTAGCAGGGCTAGGCTTGTACGACATAAAAGACAACTTCGTCGGGGTACTATTCAGGCTCAGTGACAATGAAGTGATGTCATAGAGCATTCATAACAATGGATATATGCTTTATCAAAAAACTCTTAATTCTATTTCTCATACGAGGTAATTTAAAAATAATTTTTTCCCAAAATTTGGATTCATGATTTTTACTCAAACCTGCTTTGAGTACTTATCTATTCAAACTCATATTGCTTAATATATTTATGTTGGACCCATGGAAGTGTTTTATTGTTTGACGATTCAATGGACTACATTATTTCTAACCTTTGGGTAATTTAAAGTTCATTATCTTTAACGAGAGATAATTGGTTCTTCCCTATGTGTCACTAGTGTTGTAGTGAAAACTCAACGCCCTCATTTTTTACTTATTTATTTCAAATAATGGGGACCCTTTCCATAATTTTTTGGCTAAATCACCTTTTTAATATTTTCTTTTGGTTAAGTGTGCTACAATTTTGCCATTTTTTTTAATTTTTGTCATAATTCTATTTTGATTGTTTCATTGAATTCGAATTTTCACTAGCTTTCCATCAGTAGTTGTTTCATCTCATTTGGTTACATGGTTTGCAACTGGTGCTCATCTGAAGTTTGATAATTTTTTACCGCCTTGGTTAAAAATGTACAAAATGTATATTATTTTAATTTTTGTAAATAAATCAATAATTGACTGTAAATATTGGTTTTTTTTATTAATTTTTGCTAACAGTCCTACAAAATTACCATAGCCAAAATGTAGAATGATTAAAGTGATGTGTTTCAGATCTTGAAAGTTAATATAAATTTCAATTCGTAATACTCCCGAAATCCTGAAATTATTCATTCGCCAAAGTGATTGTAAATTTTAAGGTTAGGACTTTTAGTACCAAGTGGTTGTAGTTTATGGATGGGACCACTCCACGTAGGCTCCACTTCACCTTATACCCCCCACTCCAACATTCCTTGGCACACATCATAATATCGGAAACGATATATAAGAGCTGCACCTTTAAAAATTATGATAAATATAAACCCCGATAAAGCTCTCACTCATAAAGTCAAAGCTCCATCAGAAATTTATTATATCGTAACTTCTTCTTTGAGAAAGTTACGATAAAACTCATCTCCGATATGACTTCCCCGATGACCCCTTTATTAATATAATCACATTAAAGGGGCTTTTACCAAGGTTTATTACAAGTCTTGTGTGCCTTTATATAGATGAATATAATAATTTGCTGGACCCACAACCATCATTTATTATAACAACATTTGCATTCTCGTAAATTTTATTATGTGACACTTTCATTATCCTGCACCTCTGATACCTGATATTTCCATTAAAGCTCTTTACCAGAACTTTTTATTATTTTCGGAAGCCTGCCAAATATGATTCCCATGATATGTCACTTCCGATATGACTTACTTTCTAATACTTCCGATATCCGATGGCTCGATTCCTCCGATATCTGATGTTTCACTTCACCTCTGATGTCCCTCATAACTTAGATGAACTTGGTCTAACCTTTGTTTAATAACATTTGTATCAAATTTGTTCATTAACGTTTGTGATTTATTTTAATGTTTTGTACATAATATTTGATATTATTTTAATAATATTTAATTTATTGTTTATTAAATTTTTAATTAATATGTAAATTTATTAATTTGTAATTGATTTAATTAATTCAAATTTTATGTTTTGAGAATTAATGATTTGTATTAATTCACTTTTTTAGATAATTAAGTTTATTGTTTAAATAGAAGTATTAATGCTATTATTAATTTAATGTATATTTAATTAGAATTATTATATTATTTTATTTCTGAATTTAAGCCAAGGCACAATATTTTCCAAAATTCGGATTATTTTGGTACCTCATCTTTAAAGAGACATATCTGGAGATTTACTCTACCAAATTAAGTCCAAAATATCTTGTTGGAAAGCTAGGACAAAGGAGCACAATATGTGATGGTTAATTTTAGAAAATCTAATCATTTATTCACCCATAAATCCAATGGAAATAAAAGTGAAGAATTTCAATCAAAAAATAAAATTTTATGTTGACTTGGGCAAATGTTATTAGCTCTCGAAAATGACTGTTACGAATTCCTTCTCGAGCATTTCTCAAAAGCAAATAAAACTCAGCAGAAGTAATCACATATTGAAATTTATTTGGATTTTAATTTATTGTTTTATCTAATAATTTGTTGAGAATTGATTTTTATTTTTCTATTTTGTTCATGAAATCTATTTTAATTTACTTTTGATTGGTTGGAAAGTTGTTGAGGAGATGAGGAAGAAAATATTTTGATCAATTGTATTACTCCATCAAGAGGTAAAAATAATTTGGAGCAATGGAAATCATTGGCGCATAATTATTCTTCAACAACTCTCCTATTTGGAATTAATTTTTGTAATTATAAATAGTAGTTTGTAGAAGGGATAAAGGGTTTCTCTTCTTTGCAATTCTCGAATTCTTAAAATCACTATTGTAATAGGAATTTCATACTGTAGGTAGAGAGGAATAATCTCAGATCTGAGAATTATTGGGATTTTTTTTCTTCCATTTTGAACTGTGTATGAGAGGCAAAGTTTGCACTATTGCAACTTTTGCTTTTAATAACAGAGTTTATGCTTTGGAGGAGATTGTAAAAGATTCAAAGAACAGAGCAAGAGACCATGTTGAATTAATCTATGTTTTAAATACTATTATTTTTAATACAAATTTCATTTAATTAATTAATCTATGTTTAATTAAGCATACCCTTTGGTTAGGGTTTTCCAGAACTTGTCTAGGGTTCTACATGATCAGTTAAGAATATGAGTGGGATTGTTAGATTTATCAAGATATGAATCACCCAAAACAAGAATCATTATGATTTAATATAGTTAGACATAACAATGTTAGTAATAGATTATCAAATGAATAATCCTTTCAATATAAGGAAATCAATGATTTAAAGCATACCTTTGTTCCTTGACCAACCTTGTCTTGAGGGATCCTCTGTTGGAAATACTAAGAAGGGGGTGAATCAGTATTTCTTTTCAATTGTTATGCTTACCAATTAAGATTCTTCACAATTATAATCAGAAAAATCAATAATAAGGATTTTATTATAAAAAAATGAGGACACCAATCCTCTTTTACAAAAAATTGAGTACAATGATGTTTGAGGGCACCAACCCTTCAATCTTCTAGGCTCCAACTTGTTGCCAAGCACCAATTTGGACTTTTGTGAGGCTCCAACCCTATCCTTCTCAAGGCTCCAACCTCTAGGGAACCAACCCTCCAATTTTCAACTTAGTTAACAAACAAAATGTATAAATAACTTACTTTCAAAAACTTCAGGACTTCCTTCAATAGTCAAACAGTCGCTCCACAAGACTGCCATAGAATCCTATTTTTTTCCACTGTCTAAGATCTGAATAAGAGTGTTCTTCACTATCCAAAGCTTCAAGTTCTTCATTGTTCATCCTCCAAGTTCATCATTATTCTAGGCTCTAGGTTCTTCACTGTTCAATCCTCCAAATTCATCATTGTTCAAGCCTTTAAAAACTTCACTGTTCAAGGCCACAAGTTCTTCGCTATTCAAGAGTGCATAAAGGTTTCAAGTTTGAAGTGTCACACATAACTCTGCTACAGGTCTGAGCTATAATTGGTCCAAACCTCCACGGATCGAGTCACCATAGTTCCTAACTTATGTGTGCCACAGTTCCAAAGGTTTGAACTATGTAAGACACTAATCTGAATAGTATGCAAGCTACAACTCTGAACTGTAATCCACAGGTGATTGTCTTTGAAGTAATCACAAATCCAATGTGTAATCTGACCTCCATAGGTGACTTTAACTCCAAGCCTTTCAAATTCTGAGCTTCTATAGAAAACTGTTCACATACCTATTCGAGGTCCGATCCCTCCACATGAGACTATCCATAGGTCCGGGATATATCAATCCCAATTAGAACCCTTGACAAAATATCATCCTATTTAGTCCTTCTAGTTCATGAGTTGTGAACTATTCTCCATCTTCTCTGTTCCTGTGGTGTTCTTCACCGAATTGGATGATAGTGAAATGAATATCTGAGTTCATATATATATGAATTTCACCTTGAAGTGGAGAGACGTGACCTATGGAGGAAGCTGACTTGAGAGATAGGTTATAGGTCGGCTAGACGTCAACAAATATTTTTCTTTGTATGGGTATCAGAGGTTTGTATAAGAAGCTTTAACATGACACGACCTGCAAAACTTGCAGTATAGGAAAGTTCTAATGCAACAGACACGATATTATATTAAAAACGTTATGATAAATCCAATCAGGTCCACAACCATATCAGATATCGAATATTAGGTCTTATCGGAGGTGTCATTCAAAATTTCTGATAAAGTGGCAGATTCTATTTGATAATTAAATTGTTATTAAATCAAGTCAGGTCTGAATATCGGAAGTTAGAGTAAATCATAGATTATTGCATATTAGAGATCGGGGGTCCATATCACATATCAGAGATAGGAGTCGGGTCCGCATATCGAAGATAGGAGTTGGGTCCGCATATCGGAGATCGTAGTTTTTGAGCGGTGACACACAATAAAAATTCCAATATGATATAATGTCGATATGATATTTCTCCGATTTAACTTTGGTTTAATATGATATATGTCATCAAGTGTGTTATCAATTATAATCCTCCAATAGTGTAACATCCATCAATTTCCATCAAGAGAGATTATATTTCATCAATGACAATTATTGACCAACAATCTCCCCCTTTGTCATTGATGGAAATATTTCAACATTCTCTCCCTCTTTGACATCAATGGCAAATGGGATTCCCAAGTACTCCCTTATCAAGCTACTCCCCCTATCATGTTTCTCCCCCTGTCATGTTGCTCCCCTTGTCACGGTGCTTCTACTCTGTTAATGTGTTCTCTTAATGTGATGCAAGAGCAATGACCCCCATCTTTTGGCGAAGGTATTCAAATGCTTCTCGTTGAAGGGGTTTTGTAAATATATCTACAATTTGCTCCTTTGTATTCCAACTTGATATTCTATTCAACAACTTGTTCATGGAAAAAGTGGTATTTGATTAGAATATGTTTGTTCTTTCAGTGCATTATTAGATTCTTTGAACGACTAATGGCACTAGTGTTGCCACAATAAATGGTGATTGGCTGATTAATATTTATGTTGACATCTTTCAATGCTTCCTTCATCCACAGTATTCAATGTGTACAACAATCTACAACAGCTATATATTCGGCTTTAGATGTGGAGAAGCTCTATAGAACATAATTTTTTGCTGAGCCAAGATACTGGACAATCTCCCATGAAGAATGCATTTTCGTTGGTACTTTTTTGATCATCTACAGTTCTAGCCCAATCAGCATCGGTGTAAGTTGTCATGGTAAGAGTTGTGCTTTTGGGATACCATAGACCAAAATTAGGAGCACCTTTCAAGTAATTGAGAATTCCCTTCACAACCAACAAATGTGATTTCTTAGGAGCTGGTTGAAATCTTCCCACCATTCCTACTGTTTGCATAATATCAAGTCTTGTAGCAGTTAAGTATAGGAGAGCTCCAATTATTGACCTGTAAAGAGTTGTATCTACTGAGGGGGATTCATCATATTTTCTCAATTTACACTCTGTGGTCATCGGTGTGCTTATAGGTGCACATTCTTCAATCCCATATCCTTTAAGCATGTCTTTAAGGTATTTTGCTTGAGATATGAACATACCTTTTGTAGTTTGAGTTACTTGTAGTCCAAGTAAGTAAGATAACTCACCAATAATCAATATTTTGAACTCATTCGACATATTTTGAGCAAATTCATGGCTCATTCCATTATCATTACTGGCAAAAATCAGATCATCAACATATAGAAGAGTGACTAATGATTTGTCTTTGTCCATATTCATGTAGATATTACTTCGTGCCACTCCCTTTTTGAACCCTTGTTGTTGTATATAATGATCCAATATTGCATACCAAGATCTAGGAGCTTGTTTCAATCCATATAACACATTTTTCAACTTGCATACAAAGTCTTTTCCTTCTGCTAGGTAAAACCCTTC
The DNA here is from genome assembly GCA_000404065.3 of Pinus taeda. NCBI lineage: Eukaryota > Viridiplantae > Streptophyta > Pinopsida > Pinales > Pinaceae > Pinus > Pinus taeda. The sequence continues at coordinate 43,642 of APFE030568957.1, forward strand.
TGGCTGCTCGATGTAAACTTCTTCTTTTAGATCACCATTTAGAAATGTTGATTTCACGTCCATTTGATAAACTTTGAATCCTTTTGAACAAGAAAATGCCAAAAACATCCTTACAGCCTCCATATGAGCTACCAGTGCAAAGGTTTCTTCAAAGTTGATTCCTCCTATTTGTGAATAACCTTTACAAACAAGCCTTACCTTATTTATGATGATTTGTCAATCTTCAATTTTTTTTTTGAACACCCACTTGGTTCCAATTATATTTTTGTCTTTTGGGCGAGGAACAAGTTCCCGTGTTTCATTCTTTTCAATTTAGAACATTTCTTCTTCTATTGCTTCTACCCAATGATGGCCCTTACTAGCTTGAGCACAATTTTCTGGTTCTACCATTGATAGTAAGGCAACATTATATTTTCTTGGTGTATTATTCATCCTCATTCGGGTTTGTATTCCCAATAATATGTTATTTCAGATGGTCTTTTTGAACAAATTTTACTTTTGATGGAGTCTGGGATTGTTCCTTTTGATTTTCTTGGTCCCTTTCTTCCTTTGTTGTATCTTCTTCAAAAACTTCAAGAATAGAATCTTCTTCATAGATTTCAATATCCTTTTCTGGGAGTGCCTCATCAATCTTCACATCAATTCTTTCTACTATATTTCGTAGTCGATTATTGTAGTATTTGTATGCTTTTCTCCTTATAGAATATCCAAGAAATATTCCTTCATCAACCCGAGAATCAAACTTGCCTGGTGAGTCATCATTGATCTTCATAAATCATTTACTTCCAAAATTTTTGAAGTATTTTACCGAAGCAGGTCTTCCTTTCCATAATTCGTATGGATTATTGTCATTATTTGGTCTTAGTTGGGCTCTATTCAAGGTATACACTTCTGCTGCAACTGCTTCTCTCCAAAACTTGGCTTGTAAATCAACTGCTAGTAACATTGTTCTTGTAATTTCTTGCATGATTTTGTTTCTTATTTCCACTACTCCATTTTGTTTAGGAGTTCTAGCTACAAAAATTTCTCCTTTGATTCCATGTAGATCATAGAAATCATTGGATTCCTTTGAAGTAAATTCTCCTTCTCTATTTGTTCTAAGACACTTGATTTTTTATTCTTTTTCGTTTTCCACAAGAGCTTTGAAACTCTTAAAACATTCAAATTATTCAGATTTAAACTTTATAAAGAATACCCACATCATTCTAGTATAGTCATAAAAAATAGAGAAAGGTTCCTTTCACCTTGTAGAGCTAGAGTTCTAGTTGGTCCACATAAATCTGCATGTATGATCTCCAAAGGTTTTGATGTTGAGAGCTCCTTAGTCTTGAATCAGGGTCTAGTTTGCTTTACATGTTGACACGAGCCACACAAAACTTGATATGGATTGACAATTTTTGGAATGTCCCTTAATGCATTTATTTTACTGATATTAACCCATAACCAATTTTCATTTGCTTGACTCATATAGCATTTATATTCTTGAATTTTACTCAAAATATATACATTGCCTGGTGTTCTTACTCCTTTTTCCACAAGTTCTCCTAAGGAGGAATTCCTTATCTCACAATATTTAGTATTGAAGACAACATTATGTCCTTGGTAAAAAATCTGGCTAACACTTAAAATATTGTGTTTGATCCCTTCCACCATTAGTGCATTTTGAGCTTTTCCCTTTCCATTAACAAGAGAAAAAATCCCTTTTCCAGCAATTTTAGAATATCTACTTCCAAAAGATACATTTCCATCCTTCTTATTTAATGAGATAAACTTCTTTTCGTCCCCTGTCATGTGTCTTGAGCATCCACTATCCACAAGCCATTGATTTTATGTGCACATAAAGCTAGACCACATTTATCAATAGTGGGCCCCTCCTTCAATTCTCATCTTTTGAATGATTTTTTTTTTTGTGTATCGTGGCCATAATCATTGCATTTTGAGGACACAAGATCATACTTAGCCAAAGGATAAAATGAATTGTAAGATTTTATCTGTCCTTGTGAGTTTATGCTATGTAGATTGCTTTGATGATTGATCTTATATCTTGAAATATTATCCTTATGAGCTTTGCAATGCTTAGCTTGATGAACAAAGTTTTTACAATGAAAGCAATAACCAAGAAATATTGTTTGATACCTATTAGGATAGCCTTGAATTGATGTAGTATTCTTCCTTGGAGGTAGCCTTCCTTCATTCCTTGGGTTTTTAAAGGTAGACCTTTGTTCTTGGTGGGATGGCTTCTCCTCTTTTCACTGACTACAAAGGATGTCAACATAACTTCTTTGGATTTTTACATTCTCCTTTGTACTTGATGATTCTCCTTTGAAACCAATTCCAGACTTGTCATGTTGAGGTATTTGAGTATTAAGGATGTTATCAAGAGTTTAAGAGATTTTCAAACTCTTTTTAACCTGATCCAACTCTTTTCTTTTCTTAGGGAAACAATTTCAGCTTCACATTTTTCATAAATTTCTTTTCTTTCTTTTAGTTTATTGTTCAAGAATTCTTCCTTCCTTTATTCTTCATCTTTTTCCACTTTGAGATAAATGACCTTCTTCCTTAATTTATCATTTTCTTCAATGGAACTCATTAGTAAATCATCCACATTTCCTTCTTATTCTTGTTCGAAATCATCTTCATTTGTAAATGCCATAAATAATACTTCACTGCTTCTGACATAGTTATCTTCTTTATTGAACTCAACATCATCTCTTTTGCGTAGAAAGGTATTTTTAGTTGATGTGTTCTTAGTAATCATGAATTCTTCCTCATCATAGTCATCTTGTTTGGAGAAGAAATTCTTCTTGCTAAACCCTTTCTTCTTGAACATCTTCTTTTATATTCGTCTTCATCATCACTATCATGTTTATGAGGACATTTTGTAACATAATGTCCTATTCTTCCACATTTAAGACAAATGAGAGGATACTTTCCTTTAAGTTTGGACCCTTTCCTTAGTTTTCTTTTGAATTGAGATAGTTCAGATTCAATGTCGGAATCATCGCTGCTATGATTATAATTTTTCCCTTTCTTTGATGATCTTGAAGCTTTGAAAGCAACTTCCTTGGAGTTAGGGATTTATTTTCTCATTTCATATGTA
>APFE030568973.1:0-23054 GCA_000404065.3 Pinus taeda
CGGGTCTCTGACTACGCGGGCCCTTCAAGCGGACAGCTATTATCCCTCTATATCCTAGCTACTGGTATACCCTAGGGTTTTCTACCTTCCCGGCTGAACATTCTCGTGTTGTTTTATCCTTCCAACTTTGTTGTCGGTCCCCTGGTCGGCAGTTTGGGATCTGCTATTTTGTCAGGTTGCTATGGTTGTGGAGGACCTCGTGGACTACGAGGAGGACCCCATGCCAGATCAGGATATTTGGGCATACAATAACCGACCAGCCATGGATCCCTAGGGCAAATAACCAGCTATAGCAATAGTTGCCTCCAGCATACAGACCCACCCGCCGCGCTTAGGGAAGAAGAACCATCCGGATGTCAACTTAGCGGACCTTCCGGTCCTTGAATGCCCGCCTCTCTCGCCGGCCATGCTCCATCTTCTGGGATCCTGCCTATAGACTTCTACATCATTCGAATCACCTCTCCCGACCTCTGCTCAGCTCTCCCTACCTACGCCCTCGCCTACCATTCAACCCTCGAACCCATCATCCATTTCATTGGCACCGGTAAACCCTCATGGCCCGCTGCGCCCCACTCGTCCCACCTTTCACCCCGGTTCTTGCAGTTTGAACCCTCGCTCCCCCATCCACTCGGGATGCTTCAGTTCCCCGCTACTACCTGCTTGTTCGGTCGGGTCTGCTCAGCATAGTACCTCTGACCCGTGCCGCAAGCTCCTTAAGGACTTCCCCATCGGCAAGTGCTCAGGAAAACAGAAGAAAGGGAGGTGCCTACGAGCCATCGACTCCGATATCAACCTAACTTTCGGGGAGGACGTTCAAATGGCAGATCTATGGACACTGCTCGCAAGGTTCTGGTCTGTCGGGTTCGCGGTCGAACATATTCTGTGGAAATATTAAAGCAATGGACGAAGGAGATTTGGGGATCTTTGCTAAAGGAATTACCATCCATCAGAGTCTTGGCGAGGGGATGGTTTGCCTTACAATTTCATCGACCTGAATGCACATAATGGATTCTATCCCAATTCTGGCATATTGAGTTGGCACTGGTTCTGCTAAAGCGTTGGGATCCACTATTTGACCCAGAGCGAGAAAAATTGGGCGTCGGGCCTATATGGGTTCGACTATCAGGCTTGCCCATGCAATACTAGACACCCCAAGTATTCAAGCGCATAGGAGATGCGTTGAGCACCTATCTCGAGCACGATAAATCCTATGAGCAGACTGGAATTATGACCATGGCTAGAATCCTTGTTCACCTCGACACCAGGGCTAGGCTGGAGGAGAAAATTACCCTGCATCGCAGACACTTTTCGCGCAAGCAGCTGCTAGATTATGAAGGAGTCCCGTTTCGATGTCGAATATGTCACAAAGTCGGCCATTTGTACAAGGACTGTCCACTACTTTCAGGAGTGACTTCGGAAACTAAAGGTGCTAGACAACAACCATCTGTGGAACAAAATAGAGCTGACATCAATCAGGAAGAAGGTGATGTGACTCCAAGTGAGGCCCATGCAAATGCGGTACCTGAAGGCACAAAGAAGACAAACAACAGAAGGAAGGCTACATCTACTCCTGCACCACCTCACACCCAATCCAAGACAGCGGAGGATGTATCATCTGCTCCGGGTATTGAATCTCTCCCCATGACCTCTGCTATTTTATCAGAAGTTATGTTTTCTGTTATGAACTCCACTTTACAGACGTCATCTATTGATCTAGGCCCGTTTCCCTCTATTCACTACTCCATTGCACCTCCACCCCCCACCTTCTCCACCACTCCCTCCTCTCACAGGATGGATGCTGCCCTCCCCATCCCCTCTTCCTCCCCCGCTGGCTTTGGATCGCACCCCTACCACCTCTGACCTCGGGTCCGAACCAAACTCCTGGGCCTTGGTTCTTCACCTGGACGATTCTCTAACCATAAACCAAAAAGAGGCTGCCCATCTAAGATCAACTCGGCCATACAATATGTTGTCGCAGATGTCACCCTGGGGCGACAATGCACTATCGAACGGGCACTTAGAGCAATTGAGCCCTTGGCCACTGGTTCCCCATGATTTGGCTCTCCTTCAATTGCAAGGGATTAGCCAACCCCAAAAAGAGATTGGCTCTTAAGAGACTGACTCTGGAATCCAGATGTGACGTCCTCTTTCTTCAAGAGACCCTCTGCACCTCGGATATGGCTGTGAGAGCCCTTCAAGCACTTCTTCGTGGTTGGATTTTTCATGGTATGGATGCAAATGGTCGCTCTGGCGGCCTCGCCATCGGCATCAACCCTAGAAAGGTCAAGCTCTTATACTCTTGGGGTGGAAGGGGATTTTTGGGTATGCACATTTTCATGGGAGAGTTTTGGATACCTATTCGAATTATCAATATATATGGTCTGAAACAGAACAGGCTGGCCTTCTAGCACAATTTTTTGGAAAGCAACCTCATCACAAGATCCAACATATTGGGTGGTGACTTTAACTTCTCTTTGGGAGTCGGGGAATCCTGGGGACACCATGCTCAGCTCGACCCCATCTCAGAACAGATGAGCATGTTATTAGACTCTCACATGCTTGTCGATTTTCCTATGAACAAGAAATTGCCCACCTGGCACAACAGGAGAACAGGGGAGGCAGCATTGGGCAGGAGATTAGACAGATTCCTGGTACATGAAGACCTGATTCAAAAACTTCCCCTGTACCAACAATGGGTATGCTTGGGTGGTCTATCTGATCATCTACCCATCCTTCTACAAGTCAGTGGAGCCATTAAAAAGCCCCGCACCCATTACAATTTTTTTGCTGGATATTTACAAGACCCAGACTTTATTAATATGGTCTCGGACTTCTGGAGATCACAGGCCCCTCTATGGGCACAGAGAAAGGCAACAAATTTTTGTGACAGACTCAATGGACTTAAGAAAATGATTGAGGCCTGGGAAAAGAGGAACGACTGAGAGATGATCGGCTTCTCTTGGACACAGAGACACAGATTGCACAATTCATGGATGAAAGTGGGATTGGTTTCATATCAGAGAAATCAAAATCCCTATTGAACAACTTGGAAAAGCAAAAAATCAAGATACTGCAAGAAAAGGAGGAACTGTGGAGGTTAAAAAGCAGAGCCATTTGGCTTGAAGCGGGGGATTGCAATACCAAATACTTCCACAACCTTGCAAATGGCAGAAAGGCCTCAAACACTATTTGGCAGCTGCCTTGTGAACCGGACGGCTGGGCAACGACTCACCAGCAACTCGCTAGATTGGGTTTATCACACTTCAAAAGGAAATTCACTGCCCCGGCAGCCATAAATCTTCCAGATATCATCAAACTGGCTGGCCACTTTCCTAGATTTGTTGAGTAGGAGGATTTCGAGGACCTTACACAACCAGTCACATTGCAGGAATTGGAAGGAACACTAAAGTGGTTCAAAAAAGATAAGAGCCCAGGTCTAGATGGGTGGCCAGTGGAGTTCTATTTGGCCTTTTATGAACTGTTGGGGGAGGACCTGTTGGCTGTTATTGAAGGGAGTAGGATCACCAGGCTCATTTATCCCCCTATGAACCACACCTTCATTGCCCTGATCCCTAAATCGGATGCCCCATCGTCCTACAATGACTTCCGACCTATTTCTCTCTGCAACTGCCTCTACAAAATCATATCCAAGATCATTGCTAACCGTATCAAGCCCATCCTATCTACACACATCTCTTCAGAACAATTTTCTTTCCTCCACCACCGTCACATACAAGAGGCCATTGGCACTGCCCAGGAAGCTCTACACTCCATCAAGCACAAGAACCTCAAAGGTATATCCCTCAAGATTGATTTAGCAAAGGCCTTTGACAAAGTAAATTGGCTCTACTTAAAGATGATCCTCACTCACTTGGGTTTCCCCCCTATTTTTATCGCCTGGATTATGGGATGTATCTCTTCCATCTCCTTCGCTATTCTCATCAATGGCTCGGCCTTAGCACCTTTCAACATCGACAGAGGAATTAGACAAGGATGTCCGTTATCCCCACTCCTCTTCCTGCTTGTTATGGAAGGTCTGAGCAGGCTCATCACATTCGCCAAAAGGAGTGGGAGTATCAGTGGCCTCAAAATTATGGAGCACTATTTTCTCACTCATCTTCTTTTTGTAGATGATATTATTATTTTCATAAATTGGAGTGTCCCGGACTCCACCGCACTCAATGAGATCCTACAGCTTTTTTGTAGTGCTACGGGCATGGAGATTAACAGGGGGAAATCCTCTATATCCATCTCGGGGTGTACAAATTAGGAAACTCAGCTTGCAAACCAGAAATTCCCCTTCCAGGAAACAAATCTTTTGGAAGGCATTAAATATCTGGGCTTCAGATTAAAACCAGATGGATACAAGATCGAGAATTGGACTTGGCTTATCACTAAAATTGAAAATAGGATCAACTGCTGGCACCATAGGCTCCTTTCTAAAGCAGGCAAGCTTATGCTTATAAAATCAGTTCTTGAAGCCACCCCAGTGTACTGGATGTCTCTCTCCTGGATTCCCAGAGGAATTCTTCACAGATTACAACAAACTTGCAATAGATTCCTCTGGAATGGCAACAAAAAAGGAAAGATCTTTGCCTAGGCTAAATGGTCCAAGATCACTACTCCCAAAAAGTGGGGGGGGGGGGGGGCTTAAAATCACTCCCGGAATTTGCACAAGCTTTGGCAGCTAAACAGGGATGGCTATTATTAAAACAAAATAGTCTCTGGGCGGAAGTCATCCATCACAAGTATATTTTGCCATTGAACATCACAGACTAGATTCGTCGGCCAAATTAGAATAGACAGGGTATCTCTGCGATTTGGAAGGCCACTCTGAATGCCATGCCTCTTATCAGAGATAGCCTCTTATGCCACATCGGAAATGGCTCATCTGTCCACATTGGTATTGATCCATGGCCAGGTTATGGGAATGCCCACAATCTACTAGAAGGGTTGGTTCTCCATTTAAACAACAGAGGCATAAAATTTCTTTCTCAGATTGGAGATCAGAAACACTCTACAATTTACTCACAAGCCTGGTTAACTGATCAGCAATGGAACTTGACATATGATTGGAACGAAGAATGGAAGTCATACATACAGGCCTTAATCGAGTCCCATATTAGATTAAGGGATGTTGAGGATGAGCTCATCTGGGCCATATCCAAAACGGGACTATACTCGCCGAAGCTGGGATACCACAAATTGATTGAAGCCAAAAATCCGGACAGCCACAAAAGCTGGTGGTCCTCTATTTGGCGACTGCAGGCCCAACCAAGAACCATACTACTAATGTGGAATATTCTGGCGAAAAAATCCCCACTGGATCAAATCTTATGAAAAGAGCCTTCGCAGGCCCAACTTGGTGTGTTTTGTGTAGGCAAGCGGAAGAATCAACCCTCCATTTATTCCTTACCTGTTCGACCACCAAAGATATTTGGGCACAGGTCATTCAAGCTCTTAACATTAATGCGGACTGGCAGGGGGTGGATATGCAATCGGCGTGGGATCTGTGGTGGTACTCAGTGGCGGCAAAAAAGCCCCGGAATCTCCCCCTTTTGGTTGCCTGGTATATTTGGATCCGAAGGAATGCGATCATTTTTTAGAAAAATACTGTTAATTGGAACCTCCTCCCCCCCATCATCTACGTGGCATATGCAGAGATACCTGATGTGATCAATTAGACACAGCCCAAGCGCATCACTCTAGAGCAAATAAACGGAGATGTGCTGTGGGTATATTTTGATGGGGCGGCCCAACAACAAGGATGCGGTGGTGGCATCCTCCTTCATCTATCTGACACACATTACTTCCAGATTTGCTTAGGACTTGCTCCCGGAACAAACAACCATGCAGAACTGATAACTCTGCGTCATCTTATATATTTTTCCATGACCAAAAACTGCCAACAAATTAAAATATTTGGTGATTCAAAGACTGTGGTTGATTGGTTTAACAACAAGTCCAATTGTCATGCATATTCTTTGAAACATATCTTGGAAGAAATTGTTTTTTTTCAAAACTTTTTTTGACCAGATAATTGTTTCTCATATCTACAGGGAAAGAAATTCAATTGTTGACCGGCTCTCGAAAGAAGCGGCAGATTGTCCTCTAGGCGATTGGGTGATCGAGGAATTTTCTCCTACAGGGATGTACAGATATTATCACAGACCATATATAGATGGATCACTTCAGTGAGGCAATGGCCTCAATATCAGCAATTTTGAAGAACAAATTATTTTGTTTATATTTGTATATATCGCAGTATATTATAGTAATGAACTCATGTATAGAAACTACGCACTTTTATGATGGACTCAAAACCTTACTCAGTATCCCTATGGGAACCTTATGTATTATTTTTGCTTTTTGAACAGTGGCGACCTGCCACAATACAACATATGCCTATGGGCATCAACAGCATATAATTTCTCATCAATAGAAATTATGAATTTTCTTCTTCGGAAAGTAAATAATAAAATAATAAAAAAAATAATAAAATAATAAAAAAAAATGAAAAAAAAAATATTATGCGTGTTCTAGTCTATTTATGAATTTCCAATACATTTCCACTAGCTACATGTTATTTGCATTGAGGATCGTAAACATTGATAAAAATTGATAACACAATGTTCCCATTTCTATCTCACCCTCTGCCTTGTTGCACATAACTTGCCAACTAAATCATTGATCAACGTTTCTAGAATGATCTCACTTATCATATGGTTGTTGATCTCAAATTTTCCAAGGTGGAAATTCTCTCCTCTTTGAAGATAACAATTGTTAACATTGTCCTAAACAATGACAACTAACACACAACATCAAAACAAGCTTTGATACCATTGTGTCAAATTGACAGAATTTGACCATATAAAGGACCAAACATTCAATTACACAAATAAATGTAAATACGGAGGATAAATGAGTACAAGCTACCTTATGCAAACTCCTATGAATTTTCAAGGGTAGTCTTGTAAGACCCCACCTAGTTACCACACCTTCATAACCCTTACCATTTGTGACACCAATAACATCAATAATTTCATGTTTTTGGAAAAGAGTATCAATAGGAACTTGTTTGTCAAAAATGTTATATGCATAATCTACTTTCTGGGCAACGGTTCCCCATTAACTTATATTTCCACCAGGTATGCCTTCTTCTGCTTCAATCATTTCATCTTCTTAATCTGAAAATGTGAAATTGGGCAGGCTAGAGATCAATAGACTAAAATATCTTCATACAAAAATATGAAAACATTATTTTAAATCACTTAACTCCATTTTTTAAAAGACTGTGATAGGTCATATTTGTAAGATACCATAAGATTTTCCCAGAAGTAGAACAATAACATAAATTTGCATACTACAAAGTAAATTCTTTCATCCCATTCTCTGACATGAACTTACAAAATATTACAGAAGTGGTAATACTTGTAAATCATACATTTTTAATTTAATTGAACCATCAAAGTTTGATTTCCTATTCATTTTGATTCTTACTAAGAATTACACAAACACTAAGACATTATTTCATGTCTATGGTTTTTTTCAGTTATTTTAGTCTGTATCTCTTCAAATTAGTGTGAAATGGCCACAATGAATAGAAGGAAACAATATATAAAGAGTCAAAGCCATGAAAATGACACAAGCAATATGTGCAATTATTCCATGTATATATTTCATGTATATGGTTTTTTTCATTTATTTTAGTTTGTATCTCTTCAAATTAGTGTGAAATGGTTACACTGAACAGAAGGAAACAATATATAAAGAGTCAAGGCCATGAGAATCACACAAGCAATCTGTGCAATTATTCTATGTATACAATTTTTACACTTTCTGCAGTTTGACTCTCTTTGAATCAATCTAAAATGGCAACAATGAATAGAAGGAAATAATGAGTGGAGGCCATGAAAATAATGAAAAGGAACATTAGGCTTACAATCCTTGATATGATGTTCATTTGAGAATGAAAAATGACTCCATGGAGGATAGAGGAATTTATGCCCATCAAAAACCATCCTATATTGGAACCCTTTACCTTCACACCTATAACGACTTCGTCTTTGGGGACATTACTTATCCGGGGACATTACTTATCATAACCTCATCCCCCCTTCCTTTGCACATTGAACTCTATAAAAACAAGAAAATCAACAAATAAAACCTATCATAATTCCCACGTTTGATTCTTGTGGTCAATGTGATTTCCATGACATTAAATTTTTTCCCTACCTCCTACACTGGACATTCATGATTTTGATTCTCCACATGGAAATCTTCTAAGTGGAAAAAATAGGCATCATTTAAGAGAGGAGTGCATTTCTGCTATTTCCCTCCCTTAATGTGATTTTCATGACATCAAATTTTTTCCCTACCTCCTACACTAGACATTCATGGTGCCGATTCTCCACATGGCAATCTTCTAAGTAGAAAAAATAGGCATCATTTCAGAGAGGAGTGCATTTTTGCTCAATCGACATCCATGGTGCTGATTCTCCACATGGCAATCTTATAAGTGGAAAAAGTAGGCATCATTTCAGAGAGGAGCGCATTTCTGCTATCTCCCTCTCTTAATGTGATTTCCATGACATTAATTTTTTTCCCTACCTCCTACACTGGACATTCATGGTGCTGATTCTCCACATGGAAATCTTCTAAGTGGAAAAAATAGGCATCATTTCAGAGAGAAGTGCATTTCTACTCAATCGACATCCAGGGTGCCGATTCTCCACATGGCAATCTTCTAAGTGGAAAAAATAGGCATCGTTTTAGAGATGAGTGCATTTCTGCTGAATCATCTAACATTAAATCTGAAAGTGTAGAGTGGTGCAAGGTGGGACCTGGGGAGTCTTTCTCAAAGGAAACAACATAATTAACTAAACATTGAAAATGTACGAGTGGTATCGTGTCGAAGATTAATTTTCACTTCATTATAGATTCAAATTCTTAGATTTTTTATTTTTATTTTTTAAGGTTACAAGGTTAATAAATAATCACTGATTTTGTGAGTAGATTTTTCAATTATTGAATTTATAATTAAATTAAATTTTAGGTATATATTGTTTAAAATGAGATGTTCTAATGTAATGCAATGTCTTGTTTGTAAACAAAAACAATAAAAATAAAAATAACTTATTGATCATGGTATTCACCTATCATATTGATTCATGGTATTCATGTGAAATCTAGCCTCTTGAAAGGAGGAAAGACTAGCCTTACTATTTAACTCAAGAAAAGTATACATATTTCATTCTCTCATTTTACATCTTAATATTTATTTTAACCATTAAATTCATTCCAATGGAATAAAAATATTAATAAAATATTTAAATCTAAAACTAATTAGAAAAGGAGAGAGATATTCTTAAAAAATAAAAAAATAAAAATTAGGAGTCGTCTAAGGAGGCAGAGGAATTGCCCGAATGGCGAAAAGTGGCCGGAATTTGGGCAAAAAATTTAAAAAAAATGTTGTAGAGGCAGTGTTTAAATCGTGTTTTTGATGGTGGGGTGAGTAGATTTTTCAATTATTGAATTTATTATTAAATTAAATTTTAGGTATATATTGTTTAAAATGAGATGTTCTAATGTAATGCAATCTCTTGTTTGTAAACAAAAACAATAAAAATAAAAATAACTTATTGATCATGGTATTCACCTATCATATTGATTCATGGTATTCATGTGAAATCTAGCCTCTTAAAAGGAGGAAAGACTAGCCTTACTATTTAACTCAAGAAAAGTATACATATTTCATTCTCTCATTTTACATCTTTATATTTATTTTAACCATTAAATTCATTCCAATGGAATAAAAATATTAATAAAATATTTAAATCTAAAACTAATTAAAAAAGGAGAGAGATATTCTTAAAAAATAAAAAATAAAAAAATAAAAATTAGGAGTCGTCTAGAGAGGCGGAGGAATTGCCCGGGCAAAAAAATTTCAAAAAATCTTGTAGAGGCAGTGTTTAAATCGTGTTTTTGATGGTGGGAATGGATTCAACACCATCAAAAACATCTAGAACACCTCAAATTTTGAAGTTTAACAACTATAACTTGGATTTACAAAAATCCTTGCCGGATTTTCTTAAAATATGACCGGAATTTCCATAACTTTTCGGGCAATTCTTCCGGCTAGTTAGACAACGACAAAAAATTATAAGAATTCTAATATAAAAAATATTCATAAATAATAATTATAAAAATATACATAATATAGTGTTTTTCAATTTAAATATATTATGAGCTAATAAATATCACAACAGATTGCATCTTGACGCACCTTTTTTTTGTGGATGATGTGCTCATTTTCCTCAATGGAAGCATTGGAGACCTAACCAACATGAAAAACATTTTTGCCTTATTCCAAAAAGCCACAGGTATGATAGTTAATTGCAATAAGTCGACCCTCACAAAGAATGGATGCTCCCCCCACGAAATCCACTATGCGCTGCAAAGATTCCAATCTACCTTCCTCAGGCTGGAAGAGGGACTTAAGTATATAGGCTACACGTTGAAACCTATAGGGTACAAAAATGCAGATTGGACCTGGCTAATTCCAAATTGGAGAAGTGATTAAACATTTGGTACCACAAATACCTCTCTAGGGCAGGCAGACTCACGCTTATTAACGCTGCCCTGGAAGCCACCCCCATATACTAGATGTCACTGGGTTGGATCCCCAAGGGTATACAAGCTAGAATACAGTTGCATATTTCTCTGGAAAGGGAAACAAACAGGAAGAATTTTCGCATGGGTAAAGTGGGAGGCCATATCTTTACCCAAGAAATGGGGCAAATGGGGCATAAAGAAGCTAGAAAATTTCTCCTCAGCCTTGGCAGCAAAACTTGGATGGCAACTACTCTCATCAAATAGCTTATGGACCAAGGTGCCTGCTCAAAATATATAGCCCTTGCAAACCTGATGGACTGGATAATTCAACCGCAGAGATCACACCGAGGGGTCTCCATTATATGGAAGGCGGTAATCAATTCTCTTAACATCATCAGGGAAGGCATTTCATGAAAAATTCAATTTGCAATGAGAGTAAGAATTAGCCAGGATCCTTGGATTGGTTGCAGAAACCTTCACAGGTTCTTAAAATTGAAGTGATTGAAACCGCAAACCATACTTCCAACTACACAAACTACCAAAGCTAAACTTTTCATTATTATATATATGTCATATTAAGTGATCTCCTTCTAACATATAAAAGCATACATTTTAATTTTGGAAAAAAAAATTAAATAATATGGAATTATTAAAAAATTAAGATAATTAAATAACGTCGATTTAATAAAAATTTAGTATAATTCGTATGTGTTACCACCCCAATCATAACTTTTAAAGAAATAAAATAAAATAAAAAAATTGAAGTTGTGAAGTTTTAGAAGGTAACAAACAGAATGAACAACACCACTACATAGCAACAAGCTATTTAGATTAAATGGGAATATTGGAACCTTCTTTCCTATTCTCGCTTTTAAATTTTAGAGAAAATTAGTATCCGTGTCTAAATTACTAATAAAGGTTGGACTTTATTTACAATCATTATTTAAAGATGAAATTCATGAAACATGACCGTTTTCATAAAAGATCAAACGGATAGAAAAAGCGACAAAAGATGACGTGGCACAGTCTATTCCAATTTGACAATCATTCTGTTTGCTTTTCTGTGTTGAGGCTTTTCTGTCAGGCATGCTATGCTTGAACATGTGGAGCTTTCCCTGTCTTTTCGTTTATATATATATATATATATATATAAGTTTATATACCTATATATATAGGTCTGCTTGTATGCGCACATAATTGTTATTATGTGCGGGCTAGTTGTGGAATTATATTATTAACAACAGAGAGGACGAAAGTGCGCAGAGCATATAGGGAAATTTCTGAAGCAAAGGTGATCCCGTAAATCAAATTAGTGGACACAATTTCCTTTCCTCTGCCTGATGGATAGATTGGAAACTCTAATTTCTCTAGTCTAGTTTTAGTTTCAGTATTCATAGATTATTTTTAGAATTTTCTGCACCAATAGTTCTTTGTTCGTTTATTTCGTGCTTGTTGGGCAGTGCACTGAGAGCAAAGAGTTGAGTAAATACCGCCATATTTGCAATACTTCTGGGCGTGTGCTTCTGGGGTTTTGATTTCTTTATCAATTTTAATTCTACTCTGTTTTAATAGTTCATTAATTATTTTCAAGTTTTCAGGGCTAATGGCGTTTTGTTTGTTATTCTTTCTAGCTTCCAGCTTCTTCACAAGTATGTGGAGTGCAGAGGACTGACTGCAAAGGGCAGAGCGAGCACTGCTGCTATAGAACATTAAGGTGAAGGAAAGGTGATTCTGTAAGCCACATTGGTCGACGCAATTTCCATTGCTATGCTGGATGGATGGATTGGACTCTTTGATTTCTCTGGTTTTAGTTTCAGCCATTCATGGAATTTTTCTAATTTTTTCTGCAATAATACTTCGTTGTTTACATATTATTCCTTCTTGTTTCCTGGGCAGAGCACTGAGTGCAAAGAGTTGAGTGAATACCGCCATATTTGCAAGGTACCTAGCAACTCCATCCCAATACCTCTGGGGTAATTTTGATTTCAATTGCAATCTGCTTCAATAGTTCATTAATTATTTTCAAGTTTTCTGGCTAATGACGTTTTCTTTGTTAATTTCTCTCTTGCTTCCAGCGTCTTCGCAAGTATACAGAGTGCAGAGGACCGACTGGAAAGCGCAGAGTGAGAACTGCTGCTATGGAACATTATTCCTTTAAGGTAACTTCCCAATACGTAATCGCCTGTATCCTAGTTGATCTATATGTCAATTTGTTTAATAGGTTTTTTTGAACTTAAAAAATGCAAAAGCTCTCATGGCTCACAATTAATAATATTCTAATTTGATCTATCGTAATGAAATAACATTAGTGAAAATTTTTGATCTTCGGATCATATGCATATTTGGAAATTTTTGCAAATGAATGCGTCAACGTCGTACTCAAGTCCATTAGGAAGGGATGAACGTACATGAAAGAACCACAATTATTGCTTGTGTTGTAGTTTTCTATATTTCCCCAGAGCTCTTCTAAATTTCTTGCCAAATGAATATAGATTATAGAAGAAGCAATAAAGATTCAGTGTGATTTCTCTCTGATTTCCATAATAGCGAAACTTAAAAGAAACTTGCATGCTCTCCGGGAATATGAACAGGTAAGAGTAAATAGCAGTGTTAGAAATTCAGAAGAGCTCTGGGGAAATCTTAACGATTTTGATTCAGTCTGTACTTGTGTTTTCGGTGTAATAATGGTGAATTCAATAAACAAACCTGAACAACTTTGATTGATTTCTGCATTGGAATGCTCATTCTTCAATAAAATAAAATTTATTCACGTAGATTCTCTATGAGGCTCTCTCACTATGATTCTCTTTCATTAGTCATCCATCGTTTCTCAAAACTATCTTTCCCCGTCAGTCCGCGTCCGCATGCTTGTTTTAGTCATCCATCCTTTTTCAAAACTGCCTTTCCCTGTCTGTGAGTGCTTATTGTTTGTTATCATTAGCTTACTGTCAGTTTATTTGTTATCATTAGCTTACGGTCAGTTTATTTGTTTCATCTGACGTGGCTGGTTGGCCGGTCACAACTCACACATTTATGAACTTAGTTTAACGTAAATAACCCTCTAATCGGACGTCGATGTCATCCGTCGATGGTGGATGACAGATGATTATTTTAATTTTATGTTTTTGTTTAGATTCGAGGGTGGTCATATACATACACCCTTAGTGTATTTATGGGTTAGTGTACTTATGGATTAATAGTATAGTAAAATGGAGTTGTCTATAATGGACTTTTTGGAGATTCCGGTGACGGAATCTGGCGGAAGAAATTGAGGTTAAATCTTGATTTGTTGCAGTTAAAATGGTTTTTTAACTACATATTTGGATTCAGCACCTTGAAAAACCCCTGCAACCCTTTGATTGTGCAAAAACTAGCTATCAAACCTACGATTCCAATAAATTGCTACCGAATTTTGACTGGAAAAAACCACCGGAAAAACTTTCAAAAAATAGCATTATAGACAACTGCTATAGTAAATAAGGCTAGTCGATGGCAAGCTTAATTTACTATCCTATTGAACCATAAATGTTTGGGAGCAGTGTATGTTTATCTCTCGATAATGTACTTGTTTTGATCGGATGGTATATGCTCACCTTGAATAATGTACTTGTTTTGATTCGATGGTGGGCATATACTGCTCCCTCTGTTCCCATAAGGTTTGTCGATGACAAGCTTTATTTACTATGATATTGAGCCATAAATGCACAGGGCAATATATGCCCACCATCGATAATGTACTTGTTTTGATTAGATGGTGGGCATATACTGCCCCACTCATTTATGGATCGATAGTATAGTAAATAAGGCTTACGAACCGTTTAGGGGGCACCCACCACCTTCTTTACTTACAAATATCCAGCAGTGGGCATATATTGCCCCTCATTTTTATGGCTCAAAAGGCAGTAAATAAGGCTTACAAACCGTTTAAGGGGCACCCACCACCTTCTTTACTTACAAATATCCAGCAGTGGGCATATATTGCCCCTCATTTTTATGGCTCAAAAGGCTTGCCATCGTTCGGCAAGCCTTATTTACTATGTTATCTATCCATAAATGTGAGAGGGCAGTATATGCCCACTATTGGATCGAAACAAGTACATTAATGGTTTTATTTTCTAATGTTATGTGTTGATGATGAACCACATTAAGTAGTTTGAAAGGTTTTGACCTCAAAACTTCCATGTGATTTCTCCTAAAAAAAACTTGGTTGATGATAATTATTATTTATTATACAATAATTATATGTTTTATAATCATTTATATAATTTCTTGAATTCTTGATGTAATGTTATATTATAATTTATAATAGTGTATGATTTCATGTATGGGGTTGAGTTTATATCTTATTGAAAAGGGGATGATTTTATTAAAAGTTGCCTTAACAATGAATACAATGAAGACTAGTTGTTTTGAAGATAGTAATTACCTTTCTATTTTGCAATTAGATTTCAAATACTTTTTGATAGATTAGAAAGTCATTTTTCTCATGCATAAAGAAATAAGTTAAGTGCAACAAATTAATTGCAAGAACCAAAGATTTCTAGTAGAATTAAAAATTTGTCTCCTTAAAAATTACTAGCATATCATTTTAAGTGAAGCAAACCACTAATCATTAATTTTAATTAAAATTTTACAACTTTTTTTTATTTAAAGCTTTTACAATCATATGAATGCTTTTTAAATAATTAATTAATATAATAGTTTTATTGGTTTCTCCATTATATTAGAAAATAATTTATAAATAATAATAAAATCAATTTATATGAATATATTAGATGTGTTTAAAGGATATTAAAATTATATGTTTTTTATTTATTAAAACTCAAGAATTAATATTTTAGAATTTAAAAAAAAAATTGAGTAATTTAATTGTTGTTTTTGGAATAATTGTGTTGCTTCATGATTTCTTCTCAGCAAATTCCTCTTCCTATGTTTTGCTCATGTTTATGGTTTGCTTTAAATAGTCGATTTCTATTTGATATCTTGGATCTTTTTATAAATAGGTATCTCCCAGATCTCTCTTTCCTAGCAAGAATCTTTTTGTTTTCTAAATTATACTTCTATGTTGTATCTTTTTTTATCCAATGCTACAGGTCATCTTCAAATGTAAACATAGTATTTTTTATATCTCTTATATAATATAATATCTAGCTTTTTCTGTCTTGAGAAAAATAAAACATTCCATATTTTGAATATCTTTTCTACTCACTCAATTTCAAGGACAATTGAAATTTTTGAATAAGTATAAAGAATATGTCAAACTAGGTTAAATAAAAAAGGATAAATAGAAACCCAAAAAGAAAGAGAATCTTTTATATATATATAAATAATATGCATCTTCATTACGATGTGGGTATAAAAAAGGAAAAATATGAGTTACCTTATGAATCAAATTCAACCACGTTGTTAAAAGTCAGCCGGTAAGAGCCGTATAAATCTTTTGTTATAATTAGATGACTGTCAGTTTATTTGTTTCATCTGACATGGCTGGTAAGACCGGTAAAACTCACACATTAATCACCTAGTTTAAGGTTAATTAAACTTTAAACTAATCGGACGTGGATGGTGGATCGACGTGACAGATGATTATTTTAATTTATGTTTTTGCGTTGGCAGAACCAAGATTCATTTTCTTGATGTAGCCACGCATTCATCGTGTGCAGAGTACACTAATATCTTAGTTGTTAAACCCCGTTAAAATTCATGGTATATTTAATTTTTATTTATTTATTTATTATTATGATTATGATTATGATTATGATTATGATTATGATTATGATAATTAATATTTAAAAATATATTTTTATAGTTAAATATAAAATATTTTATTAATAGTATATTTTTAAATGGGTAAATGGAAATTTCCAATTAATTTGAATTTTTTCTTTATAATTATTGTTAATTGAAATTATAACTCTCAACTAAAGTTCACTTAACTATTTATTTTTGTATTTCTTGGTATCCCGTTACATGATTTTGATTTTTTAGGTTTAAAAAGAGATAAGAAATGAAATGTTGATGAATATAGTGAAGAATGCATTTTTAATATTATTTTTTAGAATTATAAAATAAGAAGAATGAGT
The DNA here is from genome assembly GCA_000404065.3 of Pinus taeda. Lineage (NCBI taxonomy): Eukaryota > Viridiplantae > Streptophyta > Pinopsida > Pinales > Pinaceae > Pinus > Pinus taeda. Next base: position 16,698 of record APFE030568973.1, read on the forward strand.
AAATTAAAAATTTACAGATATTAATAAATAATAATGAGAATGTATTTAAAATTTTTAGAATTTATAAAAGAGATTGTTTTAAAGAAATTTAAATTGTGAATAATTAATAATATTTGATTCACATTTAAACATATATAGAATAGTTTGGTTAATATCGATTAATTTCAATAATGTGTATTGAAAAACAATTTCACTATAAATATGGGATCACAACAGTTAGATCTAACATATAAAAATTAGATAAGGGATTTGACTTTTTAGTAATTTTTTAAAATTTTAAAAATTTGTTGATAAAAATATATTTTATATAAATTTATAATATATATAATAGAAATTTTAACGGCTAAATAAAGATGTAGAGACTTTCGTTTATCTATCTTAATAAACGGCTAGTTTTTATAAATAATATATTTTTATAAACAAGCCCCAAGAGTTAGCTCAATCGGTCAAATCAGTGCCTCGCCAATAGGGAGGTCACAGGGTCAATCCCCCAAAGCTCTTGGGGGCAGAGGGGTGTTGATCCCCTTCGGGTGGGGTCCACTCAATGTTAAACAACCCTATAAATAGGCCGAGGGGTCTTGATCCCCTTCATGTGGGGTCCACTCAGTGTTAAACAACCCTATAAATAGGCCGAGGGGTCTTGATCCCCTTCATGTGGGGTCCACTCAGTGTTAAACAACCCTATAAATAGGCCGAGGGGTCTTGATCCCCTTCATGTGGGGTCCACTCAGTGTTAAACAACCCTAGACCGTGCGGCTACCAGTGATCAGGGTATCCGTGAACCAAAAGATGGTGTGTGTGTATAATAATAAATATATATTATATATATAATATATAATATATTTAATATATATTATAACACTAGTTTAAATAATCATTAGATCAATTTTTCCATCTAATTTCAATACCGGAAAATCCAAAAAGTCGCACTAAAGAGAACTCCATCTAGAATAGGTTAAAATATATAAAAAGAAAACAAACTTTCAAAGTCAAACTTCAAACAAAGAGCCATATTAATAAATAATGGAGTCAAGACTATATTAATAAATAAAAGTATAACTTATCAGAAATAATGTCATAAATAAAAATATTCAAATAATGTAAAATAAATCAATTTCAAACTCAAAATAATCAAAGAAAGATTCAAGAAACAAGGTCAATCATAAAATAAGGGTTGCGGGCTTTATAAAATAAGGGGTGCCGGCTTTATAGAAAATCCAAGGAATTAATAAAATAAACAAGGTCTAACCTAAAATACAAGTTTATACAAGTTTAGAAGAACTAGGAAAGAAATCCAAGGAATTAATAAAATAAACAAGGTCCAACCTAAAATACAAGTTTAGAGGAACTAGGAAAGATCAAGACGATAAATTGCTTTGGGAGTTAAGGATGCCAAGATGAAAAAACTTAATTAATAAAAACGAACTAGGAAAGATCAAGATGATAAAATACTCTGAAGTTAAGAATTCCAAGATGAAAAGACTTAAACAATAAAAAAAGAAACTTAATAACAAAAACCATATAAACGAATAAGAAACAAAAATAGAGAAAAGGGAATAGCTTAATTTTTTTATTAAATACTTAAGAATAGACCCAACTGCTGATAATATTCTAACCATCATCTCTATTCAAATTATTGGGTCTCCTTTCTATTTCTAGGGCCTCCCTAAATTTTCGATGATGGAAACAACTAATCCTAGCAATGACTTGGGCATCCTCAATGCACATGTGATGCTTAATTTTATTTGCATGTTCTGTCAAAGCAGAGGAGTGGGTCCTACCATATTTGATGTTAGCCCAATCACGAATCCTTTGATTAATCGAGCAACAATGTCACCTTTGTAAGGAGACCCAAAAGAGCAAGGGATCGCGTAAACACCTTTCATATTTTTAAGGTCCACAAGGTCTTTGACATTTTAGGGAACTCCAAATGGTATTTATAGCCCTAAAGGTTGAAGGAATCGTATTATTCTTTAAGAGAGGGCTAAAAGTTGAAGGAACATTATCCTTCCTTAAGATCTTCACAAAAAATCGAGTCCCTTTTAATCATTTAAATTATACTAAATTTCTATTTCTATTTAAATTAATTTATTAAATAAAATTAATTAATTATTTTTTAAATAAAAGTTTTTAATATTTTATAAATAAATAATAAATATATTAATGGAAGTGCGTTTCTACTTTAAAGTATAAATAGATGAATTTATTTGTGAAGTCGTCCCTACTTTAAAGTATAATGCTAAAAATTCCAATTTTATTGAAAAAAAAAACTTCCAAAAAAAAAAATGTTGTCCACAGGGTGTAGTGTAGAGGGTGATAGGGTGTTTTGTTAAGACACTCTCTAGTGTAAAGGTTATTGGTTCAAAACTCCATAGGAAAAAATCATGCCATGCTAAAGCTCAATGTGTTCTAATCTTGACATACTAAAGTTTGTGTTCTAAAGCATATGTGATCCTCAAAAGGTTATTGGTCCAAAACTCACTGAGAAAAATTATTACCATAATAAAGCTTAGTGTGTTCTAAGGTAGCTATGATCCTCAAATAATTTTTAAAAACTATAAATTAAACTTAACAATCATCTTATAAATCACATTTCCTTTAAAATATATATAGAGATAAGAAATAAATTACCTATATTTAAATGAAAAAATAAATAAACCTAAATATTTTAAAAAATTAAAATAGTATATTAATTTGAAAATATTTAAAAGTTTGAATGGTAAAGAGGGTAAATAGAGGCCCAACGCGTATGTTCTATCTGATGTATCTCATCATGATCACTATATGTTTTTTAAAAAAACTGGAGTTAAAATCAGTTTCAGTATATGTCATCAACATATTATATTTATAGTAATCATCATCCGCAGAAATTAAAACCGATAAATGAAGTCATTTTAAAAATATACTCAGTCTCATCCCACAACATTTTTCTACATGATTATTTGCACCACATCGGCAGAAAGAAGCAACAATTTATGTGCGTCTTTGGAAAAAAAAAAAAACATACCGAGTGCATTAAGAAAGCTGGTTAAAATATACAGTATCTCAGCCCAGAGCATTTTTGTACATGATTATTTGTCCCACATCGGCAGAAAGAAGCAATAATTTCTTTGCGTCTTTGACAAAAAAACATATCATCCTGGAAGTATTTACAAAATCACAAAAAATATATAATAAAAAAACAACATATAAAAGATCTCTCATTCCTTGCGAAAGAAGATGATTTATCCAGGCAGAGAAAGCAAACCAACATCCATTCTGTGTCCATCCGTCACAATGTTGATATGCATATCGTCCAGTTCATCCAGTAAGCCCTTCTTTGACATACTATTTGCATTTTGATTCTGTTCTCATCCAATAAGCTGTAAAGTTGAGTCCAAGTATGCCAAATGTGTTTTATTTAGCATAGCCATCCATTCAAAGTAGGTGGTTTGATTTTGATTTTACCTTCAATGTGTTTAATAGTAGTCCTAGAGTCTCCATATATATGGATAACCAGAATGTTGAGGTAAGTAGTGAATCATAATAATCCCCATAAGGCTATCACTTTTGCTTTTATATTCGAGCCTCTATCGACTCCCAGTGTGCCCAGAACTCCTGTTCCTCTGAGAATTTTATCCATACACCACATCCACATATTCCTCTTTGTTCCGCCCTATCAAAAAACCCAACCAGATATGAAATCTCAGTGCCATAGCTTTTCTCTCTCTCTTTCTTTTTAATATTTTCCTGTAAACTACCCATCATATACCACTATTTAATATTGTCCAGTATCTGGGTAACATTACCTAGGGTGTTTTCAAAAATAATTATGTTGCGATTGTTCCATATCTCCCAAAAGATGGCGAGTGGGATCTGTAAGCCAAGCTGGTTTATTATTGCTCCACCAAATCAAACAGTCCTCAATGTTATCAAAATGTATGTAGGGAAAGCCTGCATAGGCTGGAGTATGTTCCCAAATCATCTTGGTGACATGACATGTTAGGAATAGATCTAAATTATCATCGTCGGCATGTCTACAAAGTACACAATATGTTGGCCCCCGCTGATTCCTTTTTTGTAGGTTCCCCATATAAGATTCTTATTATGCCAAATAAGCCAAATAAAAATAGTCATTTTGATATGCATCTTGATTTTCCAAAAATTGTACAACCAACATACCTCAATAGTTTGTCTCTTGTTTGCAAAGGGTATTATATACATCCGCCACCATCACTCCTCCAGCATTCACTTCCCATTCCATGTAACATGATCACCCCTCGCATCCCAAAAAGTAGCTGTCAATTTCATATGTTGCTTGACATGTTCCCATTCAAGTGCCATATGATCCGTCAATCCTAGATATCCAACATTTTTCCAAATTGGGATATGACCCTACCATTCTTGAATCACTTGATTCCATAAAAAATTACCTCTCCTATTTAGTTTCTCAATTAGCTCCATAGAAAACATATCAAGTGTGTTGATACCCAAAACTTGGTCTAGTCCCATAATAATTCGGTGTCTCGACCCCAAATGCCAACACAAGCTCCTTAAGAAAAAGGTCTTAATTTTACATAAACTTCGCCAAATAGCCGAGCTAACAGAGACTCCGATATTTCCACTGCGCATCCATACAATAAAAGGGTTGTCCTTCAAATATTTTTTCTTGATAACACAACTCCATATTCCAGCCACAAATATCACCCTCCACAACGTCTTCATCAGAAGAGCCCATCCAAACAGCTGCATGTTTAATATACCCCATCCACCCAAACGTTTAGGCAGGGTAATGAGTGCTGTTCTAGCCAGATGGTATTTGTGGGAGGGCGCCGTCCCCGACCAAATAAATTGAGCCCAATATACTCCCAATTGAGTAACGATAGCTTGCGTGAGCGTAATATGTCCTCCTAGGGGAGGCATCTAAACTCCCAACCTGTTATCCTTTTATAGAATTTATCTATCATCCACATTGAGTCTTGGTTTCAATATCTACTAAGTTTGATATGAAATCCCAAATACTTTATACCACCTCCGAGAGTGACAGTCTCAATCTCAAATAGATTTTGTATATATGTAATGTCATCCATGTTGCAAGAGTTGTATAAAATAGAAGATTTGTGTACATTCATGATGAGTCTTCATGCCCTCTCGAATCTTTTAAAAATATGTGATGGTGCATACTAGTCAGCTCGTTTAATCAAGTGCATGATCAAGACGTCATCCACAAAGAAGTTGTGGGAGATTTTGATATCTCTGCCCAAACTCAGTGCCCTGTAAACTTCGGTTTCCACTGATATATTTATCTTCAAGTTTAGGTTGTCCATTGCCAGTATGAACAAAAATGGTCAGAGGGAGAACCCCTGCCTGAGCCCTCTCCCAGTACCAAAAAATCTAGTAGGGTATCCATTGATTACAACAGCATATCAGACATTTGTGACACACGCCATTATGCACTCTGTGCCTCTATGTTGTAATCCTATTTTATGAAGGATCAATCTCAAAAACCCCCAGTCGAGGCAATCATATGCCTTCTCAATGTCCACTTTCATGATGGTTGCATTTAATTTTTTTTCGATGTATAGAATGTAAGCATTCTTGTGCAATTTCCATTGCATCATGAATCTGTCGGTTTTGTAAAAAACCATATTGTTCCGGAGAAATGTACTTTGATAGTGTATCCTTCATCTTGTTGGCAATCGTTTTTGATATAATCTTATAGATGAGATTACATGAAGAAATGGGCTGATAATCTGATAAATAAACCGATTTGTCCTTCTTTGGAATTAGAACTATGTATGTAGAGTTGATGTGTGGATGAATATAGCCTTTGTCTTGCGATTCCTGCACCATATTTACCAGATCCCCCTTGAAGACGTTGAAGAAATGAGAGAATAGTTCAACTATCTAGCCATGCGAGCCAGGACTCTTATCACTCTTCATGGTTTTTAAAACACCCCAAATTTCTTCTTCTGAAACCTCCTCGCATAAGATTCTATTTTCTTCCTCCTTGAACATATCCAGGTACTCTATCCCCAAATTTGGTCATCCACATTTTCATGTTCCCTACGATTGTAGGCCTTTTCAAAATGCTTGGTCACCACTCTGCTAATCCCCTGTTATGTTATATATTTATAACATGTGTTGTTTAGATTTGTTTTTATATAGTTTGAGTAGGCTTAATGCTTAAGAGCATGTGTTTCTTCCTAAGAGGTCACAAGTTCAAAACTAGAGGGGGTAGAGTATGTATGACTTTGTAGGCTTAACAGTCAAAGCACCGCACGGAGGTGGGTCCCTTGTCCCACACACAAGGGTGTCTCATACACCAATTTGGTGTCTAGCTTGGCTGTGACCTTAAAAATGGATATTATTATTATT
>APFE030568975.1:19207-36043 GCA_000404065.3 Pinus taeda
TATGAAGGTAAAATACATGTGTCTAGACTACCTCTATCTGAAGAAAACATCTTTTTGTATTTTTGATTAAGTCGTCAGTTTCATCATGCATATGCTTTCATTGTTATTGACTGTGCAGGGGTGGATCAAGGAGGAGAAATGCTTGGAAGAGGTCGGGAAGGTTCAGAGAGGGTCTAAGGAGTCCCTAAAACCCTTCTAGAGAGTTTCACAAAGTTTGGCTATCAAGAAACCTCATTTGTGAGCTTCTACAGGAAGTGTGCAGGGGTCTACAGGATGTTCAAGAATTTCTACAGGATGTTTAGAAATTTCTACAGGATGTTTAAAAATGGGATTTTGGAGGATGGGTGAGTGAGGGAAGATGCATGAATGGATATGGAGGTAGGATAGGGGTCTTAAGTGGCCCAGGGACTGGTGGATGGAGTGGTGAGAAGGTGTAGATGGTTGAATTGGCTCAAAGAAGGCTGAAGTAATAGTTGCACAAAAAGGGTAGGGTTACGTGGGCAAGAGGACAGATGTGAGATGAGGAACCTAGCTAGGAGATGGAACAGATGGCTCTAATGAAGCTTAGGTGGATGAAAGAGTGGTAGATATGCTCTGCACTGTGTACATTCAACTGAATCAACAAAGTCTTGCAAGTAATCAAAGTCCTAGCTAATCTAATCTAGCTAACAATAAAGTGAACGAACAACAGCTTTATTTGAAGGAGAACCATATATATCAACTATGCAATGAGACATTTCAGAGATCTGAAAACTTAACCAACTTCTGCAAATGAAAAACAGCACACTAAACACACTAATGATTGCATGGCAAAGCAAACAAGTGTTTTTGTTTGGGACATCACTGTCACTTCAATTCCAGCCCCTAATCCAATGAGGAAGAGGTGAAACAAAAAGTGTTGTTGACCCTTTTCTGGAGCTTTTTTCCTGTTATTATCCTACCAATCTATTCTAAACATCTGAAGAAATTCTATTCATAAACAGTGACCTGGTTAATCAACACAACTTAATCTGCCTAACAGAAATACATTTGCAAATGCATAAAAAAGAAAACAATGATGCATAAAGGAAAGATAACAGTACATAAAGGAGGCCCTAGGCTCTCAGGTTGGGCCCAATCTTGAGAGCTACGGCTCCTATAGAAAACTCAGAGTTGATATAAAATAGGATTGCTTATCATTATCAAAAAATAGTCATAAGTCAAAAGTTATGCCAAAATGGCTACAAGAGAACAAGCTGAAGGTGACAGCACTGTAGTGCAAAAATATGCAATGGTTTCAAAAGTCCCTTACGAAGGCTGAGGCCTTATCATTTATACACCATGAGGGCCCTAGAAGGCCTCCTAAATCTGGGGGACATGGCTGTCCAACTGTTAATAGACAGTCCCTTTTCCAAATCTGCTTGGCTGCCTTCAAGATCCGTTTTTGGTGGCCTTTGAGCTCGGAGTTGGGGGTGGAGATCCCGAGGAAGGGCTATTTAATGTCATAGACAACCCCCCTACGGATCCTCACCTCAAGCTTGGCTTTCATCTCGCCCATGATTGCTCGGTTTTGCTCCAACATGTGTCAAAAAAACCTGAAATAAGCACGTGTTAGCCACCTAGGAAGAGTGACCACCCTTATTTGTACAAATGACATAAACATACTAAAAAATAATGCATAAGCTATGAAAAATGGAGGATTGAACAAGGATTGAACAAGGATAATTAGGCAAAATGAGCCCAATAAATTACCCAATTTGGGGCTCATCAAAACCAACGCACAACATTTAGAAGTCTAGGCTAGAGATGTATTCTGGCATCGTAAAGCCTGGTAACTATCGCTTTCATCGTAGGTTGGTTGATTCCTCCTCTTTGAGACGAAAAGTTCCAGTATGGACTTGTGCTCCCACGTACCATCGAGTATATATTGGGAGACCATAGTAGGCTATATTCTTTATCTTTAGGAAGTCGTGTCTGCCGCCTTATTGATCGCAATGCACTGAACACAGCATTCGGGAAGATTGATTGTTGTACCATAAAAAGTATTTTGCAGTTTTTCTATTGGTTTGGTAATCCCCCTGTCTAGATTTCCAGAGTAGTCACTTTCATTCCTTTTCAGACTCCTTAAAAGAAAAGGTCCATCTGAGCAGTTATCACTTCAGGCTCATTAAAAATTGAAGGCGACTAGAGTCATCTTTAGCTTTTTCCCGACTCTTAAAAATTGAAAAAGCAAGTTGTGTCAAAGCGTCATAAATTTATTTTAATCAGGATAACATCACTATTCCCTCATTGGTCTTAGGTTGGGAAAATGGAGTCCACCAATCAAGGATTTCCCCTTGGGGGAATTCTACTTCCTTTTCCTCTAGGGGAGATGTTGGTGCACCTCATATGGCTACATTGTCCTTTCCAGGGCTTACAATGGGCCCACCAGTATAGCTTTTCTCGACCTCTGTCGTTCAAAACATCATGATTCTTGAGCAATCAAATCAGCACCCAGATGATACTAGAGTTACCCCCCAACCTTCTACTTTGTTTGTTTCTCCCTCTCCTTCTTCCTCTTCGCTTGGTGAAGCTAGTCAAACTAAAAACCAAGTAACTAAGAAGAAAAAGAAAAGGAAGGAGAACAAGAAGAAGAAGCCCAACAATGGAAGGGGGCAACCATGCATCATCTGATGAAAATCCACACACTGCACCATCCAAACCTAAATCTCCATGTGTCATTTGCAAAGGAAATCACTATCATCGAGATTGTCCTTACATCCTACAGATCTTAAGGGACTGGTCTCCCGCTTTGTGTTCATTTCTAGCACTACTTTTGGCTATTGCATATTCCTTTACTCTTTTGAGTGACATACTTCATTTTATCCTCTCATCTAGCTTTCACAAGAGTTGTCCTTTCTTTGTTTGTGAATATGTCAACTAAACAAATGCCAACTGATCCTCGGGATTAAAAACATCTAATTCCAGGCCCGTACAACATATTAAGTACCAGGCAGGTAAGTTGTTCAGAGCTTTTAGATGTTCCAGAATTGTGCCAAAGGTGAAGTTGTTTGGCTTAAAAACACTCTCCTCATTTGACCTAAAACATTTCAGGCCTCATGGCATTACCCAACGCAGGCCTTGACAATGGTGCCAAAGCTGAAGTTGTTTGGCTTAGAAACAATCTGCTTATTTGAGCAAAAACATTTAGGGCCTCATGTCATTGCCCATTCTGTGCATGTCATCAAATTACAAATCCTGGAATTACATAATTCCATGTAACCTCATCTAGCATAGGCATTGCATTAAATAGTGTCAGTGCTTGGTCATTAGACCTATGTTGAGCTTAGCCACCTATCATTGCATTCTATGCAACTGCACAACTTCTCTCGACCATTATGTACAACATTCATTTTCTCTTGAAACAAAAATACTCATGCAAAACCCAAATTCCACAATACAAATTTGCCCAATACAAAACCCACAGCGTAGCTCTGGTGTTGCTACTGCCAAATTCCCTAAAAAATGTATACATTATTTGGCACGGGAAACTCAATCATCATGCCCTATCTGATTGTTTCTATCTGATTGTTTCTAACATGTGTAGGTTTCTGAAATTGTTAATTTAAAATTTTAACTATGTTTCAAAAAAAATGATCATATAAAAGTTGTTGTAATAAATATCTTTCTTCATTATGTTTACAAGCTTAGATACCCACTCATTTAGAAACAAATTGAACATGCTTCTTGCCCTTGCCCCTTAATTCATATATTTTCAAGTAATGTTATAGGAATGTAATGAATATTAAACATCTTACATGAAGAAAACAACATTTTTGTGTTTTCGTTGTACCATAAAATGACAACAAACCTTACTCAAAATGCAATTTCCTCAATGTTATCTGGATCAACTCATATTCAACCATACCTACAAATTATTGAACTTGAACCAATACAATCAATGCAAAATTCAACTCCATGATATCGTACTGCAATTTCTAATGGAACACATAAGAAACACATCATGCTTCCAAAAGATTTCAATGATCTCGTAGCAACAAGCTTGCTACAAAAGGGTTTTGTTATAAATTTTAAAAGTTGGACTACCTCAGCTATCGGTCCATCAGCGTAAGTTTGTTATAAATTTCTTATTTTAAGTTTAACATTTTTATTTATAACACATCCGCTTCTAACAGTTATTCCTATGGCTCTCATTTGTCGTGTAGGTCTATAAAGTTAACAAACTTTCTACTTCATTCGCACCCTTAAGTGGCAATCCAAAAACTATGAGTATCCCGATCACATCTGATGAAAACACTCCATCCTCATCGAACCCAAATCCTTTATCAAAAAGACACTGCCCTCTTCCAACTACTCCAACTCCATCCATTCCGCCAATTCAAATTCCCATCAAATCGTTAAACCCTTACCACTCAAATTGGTGCATAAAAGGATACGTCTAAAGGAAAATAGCTCTTTGACAGTTTCAGAATCAATACGGACCCGGTAAATTGTTTGGTTTTGACCTGTTCAATACAGAGGGTGGAGAAATACATATTACATGTTTCAACAATGTCGCAGATTATTTTCGACAAAATCCAAAATGAAAATGTCTACATTGTCTCTAAAGGGAATGTAAAAATGGCTAATAAGCAATACAACCACTTGAACAATGACTGGGAAATTTTGTTGAATGGAACATATACCATAGAACATGTTGCCAACTAAAGAAAACATAATCCAACAGTGCAAGTCAATATAAAATCAATTAATGATATCAGAACAACAAACGTCAACTCCATTGTTGATATTCTTGGTATTGTCACAGAAATTTCCAGTGTATGCACTATACGTAAAAAAGATGGCTCTGAAGTTAATAAACAAACAGTACAACTTCAAGAAATGTCAGGGTATAACATAGATGCAATCTTTTGGGGAGATAATTTTAATGTCGTGTCACAGGAAATCTCCTCCCTATGTGCTACAAGAAATAACCCCATCATTGCAATGAAATCTGCGCGTGTTGGAGAATTTAATGGAAAAAATATTGGCACTACAACGAGATCCATTGTTCTTGTAGATCTTGACATTGAAGAGGCCCATACACTAAAGTCATGGTTTAAAAAAGAAGGTTCGACTGCAGCTTCTACATCTTTGACAATAAGATCTCCTTTTGGCCATCAACAAAAAAAAATAGCAATTGCTGACATTTACAATATGGATTCCTTAGAGAAACCAAAATTTTTCCAAGTAAAGGGCACAGTAACAAATTGGGATGGATAGTTTTTACTACATTTCTTGCCTGCCGATTGTTGGTGGGAAAAAATGCATGAAAAAACTTATTCCACAAAATACAGGGATGTGATTCTGTCCAAAATGCAACGCTGAAGTAAGTGACTGTGATTACAGATACTTATTGAAAATCGACATACAAGATCACACTGGTGAATTAGCTTCAGTTGTTGCTTTCGAAGACGCGGGATTTACAATTCTTGGAAATAATTCCAAAGACTTCTATTTATTATCTTCAGATCCAGAACTGATCAAGGAAATTGTTAAAGCTCTATGGATAGATCATATCTTCACACTATCAGTGAAGACAGAAAATTTTAAAGAAGTGCCACGATTGAAATGCATTATCATAAAAGAAGAAAAGTTTCATTTCACGACAGAATGCAACAACATCCTTTGAGAAATTCAGAACATCCTGATATTGTAGATAAATATTGCAAAATGTATTCCTTGCTTTTTGACAATTCCTATTGTCCAATTTTATAAATACAACTTTACAATATATACTGTTGCATGCCTTCTTATGAAATTTTCTTATATACCATTGAAATAAGTGTTCGTCCTCCATTGTATCTAGCATTATGTGAGTAGACAAATTCACATTCTTTTTTTCTTTTATCATCTTCTTCCTTTTAAAAAATGGCGTAACTTGCTACGTTACACATGAAACTATCTACATGTATAAAGAAAAAATACTAATATGTTCTTTCAAACACATTATTCAAATAAAAAAATTCACATAAAACTATTCAAAACTTAGATTTTTTTCCCTTCTTTCACTTTCGCTTGAATTTTTTACCCTTCTTTCGCTTTCATACAATAACATGGTTGTTATCTCCAAATAACATTCTTCTTTTCCCCTCTCTTGCTTATAGGTACCATAAATTTTTCGAATGGATTCTTCTTCTAATAATGAACATGCTCAAAGATACTATGCAACAAATAAAGAACGAATAAATGCACATCGTCGTGAGCTTTATCAAGCGAAAACAGACATCAGAGAATGTCAAAAACACAAAAAACAGAAGGAAAACCAACATTCCTCGTCTGAAATGGCCCACTCCGAAAACAATCCTCCCTTGTAATTATCAAACTCTTTATCTTCTCAGCAAACCTCTCAAACAAATACATCCATGCCTCATTGCCCTAACCCCTCCTTCGCACATGCTTTCAGCAACGTTTATACTAATCAAGCACATCGAGATTTCCATGCAAATATTGATAAACTTCCACCTAAATTCCCATGCTCCATTTGTCTTGAATCATATCCTGGAATACATATCCGCAATTGCAACCACATGTATTGCTACTCCAGATGCATCTCTGAAACAAAGGGTCATCGCTTTTCATTATCAAACAACATGGACCCTGGTCCTCAACCAGCTATCCTTACATCTCTTTCACAAATAGAAGAAATGCTCATTGCTAGGGTTAACCCTATACTGCAAGTAACACATGCACGTGGTGGCCAATATAAGTACAGTGGCCACACAATTTGTTTTCCTCAAGACATTACAAATATCGCAAACATGTTGCCACGACGTGTTGAAAACTTGGACATCCTAATTGTCACGCATCATAGTAATGACCATAAGGCTTATGATTTCATTGTCAGTAGACATCGCGTTCTCGCTGCATTAGAATACAAATTGGCAAATGACCCATACTATAAGAATGTTCGTATTGATAACAACACACTGGCATCCTTACCAGCAATCCCCACCGATGTCTCCTCCTCCCTTCACCATTCCAATACTACAGAAACCACTGTCCACCTTTCACTTGAACCACCACATGAGCTCACCGAAGATTCCGCAGACCCATCCATAAACCAAACATCATCATTCGTACCCATCATACCTAATACAAATACAAAAATCCAAGAAATCTGCCATTATTTACATGCTTACAACCACCAATCCGATACTACAATTGAGTGGCCAACAATTGGTTTATCGCCAGTCAATGAATACAACACAAAAGGTCTACTCTCTATGGCTTCCCCACCCTTTTTCTGACAGGAGCTGCAATTCCAAATCAGCCAAGAATGAAAGCAGTTCAATTACATGAATATGCACTTCATCTCATATGTTACTACAATAACAGATTTGGAAAGCACCCACGCTTTCGTTATTACATATATAATCTCATGATGCGACATCGTAGTCAAGCAACAACATCGATTTTTGTGAAAAAGAACATCATAGATAACTTCCCAATATCTATTCAAGATTTGAACATCTGATTAGAACAATTTCTAGATGAGCAATTGGCAGAGTAAGTCATGCGATTTGGTAGCTCTTTATGTGGAACAAGATCATTTTGGAAAAAAGCTAAAAATGAACTAACGGACATGATATCTCAACTCGGTTGCCCGACGTTCTTCTTCACATTAAGTGCAGCTGATACAAAATGACCTGATCTTCATGCAATCATGCCCGGATGTCTTCCTTCTGATATTGCAAAACAACAAAAGTGGAGAAATGATAACATTATCTCTAACCCACATTTAACATCACTATATATGCACCATAGATTCACAGCATTCGTGATATTATCTTAGAGAAACACTTGAATACAATAGATTACTGGTACAGGTACGCATTCTACCGCATTTGTTTTCCAAAAACTCGAAAAAACATTCCTCGCATATTGCAAAATTATCTTACAAAAACACATACTTGATAGTTATGAATGGCAACATAGGGGATCTGCGCACATCCATGGTTTCCTTTGGATAGAAAATGCACATGATATGGAAAACCTCAACTGGGAAGACAGAGAAGCAGTTGATATTACAAGGCAGTTCTTCTACAAATATATTTCCGCTTGGAACCCTCATACTCCTTCGACTTCAAACCAACCAATTGCTTGGACAAATCCCGAAGACCCTTGTCTATTGTCCACACCGCAAATCTTCATAACCAATCCTTTCAGTGACTATGAACAGCTCATCAATTGTGTTGAACGTCACACAAAATGCTCAGAAAGCACATGCCTAAGAAAAAATGGATCCTCACTCCAATGTTGTTATAAAGCACCATGGTAATTACATCCAAAATCAGCCTTATTCATTGATTCCAATGGCCAAAAAACATACACCCCTCCTCGCAACGATGATCGACTTAATAGCCATAACCCTACCATCCTATCTATTTGGCGTGCAAATGTTGACTGCCAACCAGTACTCTCCATACACGTTGTACAAAAATATATTGCCAAATATGCATCCAAAGCAGAAAAAAATCTGAAAGCTTCCACCACATGCTACGTAGAATTGTCCTGGCTTCACCCATTGTTGACCCAGCAACATCTGCATTTCGAAAATTTCTTGCAGAAACCCTTGTTGATCATGACATTCGAGCACAAGAAACCTACCATATGCTGCAAAAATTACCATTAACATTATGTAGTCGACCATTCATTTCTTTTAATGTAAACCAAAAAATTATTATGTGCCTTCCACAAACAAACACCACCTCCACTACATCCCCACACATCATAGATACATATATCCACTGCCCTTCTACCCTAGAATCCACATCACTAATAGAATTAGCAAGATCTTGGTCATATGATCCTCGTCGCAAAACAAACAAATGGAAACAAAGACCTACAAAAGAAATTGTTCGGTTCATACCACATTACTCCTCCATACCATCCACAACAAAACCTTGCTACGTTGACTTTTGCAGGGTTGAACTTATGCTATACAAACATTTTCGCCATATCATACAAGATATAGGAGATTCTGCTGCAGAATTCATCACAAATTGGCAAACATTTCGTCCATTCTACAAACCTTGGCATCAACATCGCACACTATCTAATATTGAATCTGTCACAAATGATACCTCAACTATTCATGAAACCAATCCTCCAGACACCATGGAAATAAATGAATGGGAATTACTTTCCCAATTACACCCTACAAATGAGCTTCTCATAAATGACCTTGACATGCTTGGTCTTCGTGGCTTTGATGACACCCATAACTAGAATCATACCACTATCCCATTGGATCTACAAAATAATTCCATACAATTCATTGAGAATAGCCGCTCCATCCACAGGATTCTTCAAACACATCAACATATACTGGCAACCCTTACTACATTATCTCCAATGCAAAGAAAATAATAAATATTATTTCTAATCATTTTGCTAAGACGGATTATTTACCCGCTCTCAGAATGATAATACAAGCACTGCTGGTACAGGAAAATCCCTTCTTATCAATTGCATCAAAGATATGCTCATAAGCCTTGCAAGCCTAGAACCTTCACCTATCATGCTTCTCGCCCCTACAGGGGTTGCTGCCTTCAACATACAAGCATCGACAATCCATTCTGCTCTACACCTTCCTATAAAGGATCTTATGCCCTTAGAAGGTAATTCTCTTGCAAAATTCCAAGAAGAATTCAGGCATATAAGATACATACTAATCGATGAAATGAGCTTCATTGGGCCAAAGCTTCTCAGCCATATTGATGAACGTCTTCGAGAGGCATTTCCACACCAAAGAAACACTCCTTTCGATGGCTTTTCCATTATATTGGTTGGTGATCTCGGCCAGCTACCACTCATCAAAGACATACCTCTATATGTAGGGACGAGCCACGGAAGCGCACTGTGGAACACCTTCAACATAGTCATCACATTAGACACAATATTTAGTCAACAAGGCGACAACATCGCACAGGTTACTTTTAGGAACATTCTCCAGAACATTAGAGATGCAAATCCAACAATCGACGACTACAACGTACTCATGTTGCGCACAAATTCCTTTTTATCAGAAGAAGAAATATGTTCATTCCATGATTCCATGCATCTATTTCCAACAAATGCTCAAACAATGGTCCATAATAAGAAAATGATGAAATCTCTAAACACTCCTATCGCAAGATCCATCGCTGAAGATGACAACAGATATTCCAACATTTGTTGTCGTAGATTTTCCCAAATACATCGGGCCTCCTTGGGATGAAAGAAACCCTACTCACTTGCCTATTCCAGCAGTACAAAGAAATGGACATGCACAATTCCACTGAAGATGGCTTGGGCTTTAACCATACATAAATCTCAAGGTATGACACTTCCAAAAGCAACAATTGACATTGGAAAAACAGAACGTCAAGGTCTCACATTCACAGCTATTTCAAGAGTACCTTCTCTACAAGATCTCCAGATTAGCCCCGCATTCAGTTTTGATCATTACAGTAAAATGAAGGACAACAAAAACATTGCTCGCAGAAAACGCGCAGAAGAAATTCTCCGTTCAATGCCACCTCCGGATAATCTACTCCAACCCATACTTTAACATCACCAAAAGGTTTCCTCCATTTATTTACCTCATTCTATTTCATAACATACTTTTCATATCTTTCAACAACAACCAACTTTAATCAATATTAATAATTAAGCAAATATTAGAATGTCTTTATATTATCTATACATCTCATTCTAACATTTTCTTTCTTTTGCAACAGGACACATGGACTCAGAAATAGCATACCTAAGCAACTACAAGTAGAATGGCAAGCAAAAAATATGCATCTACAAATACGCATTAACCTCCAATGGTGTTCAATATGCCGTTATTCACCATGCATCTTCCACTAACAATATATAAATCCCCATAGCAAAGGTAACTTCATTTCCATTCATTCCAGATTCATTTTAACACAACTCACCTGCAAAGTATTACTAATAAATTTCCGCATCTGATTTACATATTACTAATTCTAATAAAATATACATTTTTCAGGTCCATTACTGCTTCTTCAGGTCTTCGATGCCTCCAACATGTTTTCATACAACTTCAAATATGGAATGACAAGCACAATGTTCTTTAGAATATTATATTCCTTCTCGAACCTCTTCTGTTACAATTCACTATTTGTAATTTCCATTTCAAACTTAAAAAAGGATGTTTCAAGATCAAATACCATTTTGATGGTTTATGTCCTCACAACTATTTGTATTTTCCATTTCAAACTTAAAAAAGGATGTTTCAAGATCAAATACCATTTTGATGGTTTATGTCCTCACAACTATTTGTTTTTTCCATTTCAAACTTAAAAAAGGATGTTTCAAAATCAATACCATTTTGATAGTTTATGTCCTCACAACCAATTCATTGTCAATGGGTTTTAACATATTTTGTTAACAAAATCAATTGATTTTAATGAATATAATACATGTTTTCAATATATCTTCATATTAATTTAATTTCCGAATACTGATTTCTTAAATAACCCTATCCAAATCAATATGTATACCCAGTTGTTGTTCGCATGGATTCATTCATTTATCTTCACCTTTAACTCCACAATTTTTACCAACTACAAACAAAGGTCTCTAAACAAGTTCAATGCATATTTATGGCTACTTGCATTCCATTTCAACGGTTTTGGGCATGGCTTCCTCAAATTAAAACTCAGAATCATTGATCCTTCTTTTCAAGAAAGCCCACAAAAGACCATTCACATTTCAATATTCACACTTCAATATTCTTCCATTAATTCTAGGGAGTCCATGCTATAATTCTTTATGGGCATTCAGATCCAAGATTCTCTATATGTGAAGCACTGCCTCTCCATGCTGCTGCCCCTCCGCGCTTCTATATGCATCGCCTAGGGAATTTAATGGACATTGTGCATGAAGGATAGGTGCTGCAATAGGGGAGGTAGGAGCCTTCCAATTACCGACTCACTTATTGATTAAAAAATATTAAATTGTCCATCATAATGCCTTGTGGCTCTTCACATGCAATTTTTGATCAGCGTGTAAGTAAAAAAAAAATGAATTTGTTCGATGGTTCGGGGTGCCTTAACGCCTCAGCCGTCGATATCGACTACGATGAAGGATATACCTTCCTTCAATATTGACATATTCATTCTAGTATTTATCTGGACCGCGATTAAAATAAAAAAATAGAAGTCACGGCTTATTTTAATGAGTTGGTACGAAAGTCCTCGCTTCCCAATAATAATACTTATAAAACAAATGCATAACATTATGAGGAAACTTATTTTGAAGTGTTATTGATATCTCTATATTTTCAACAAGTTTGTATAGAGTGCTGCACGACGATCATGGAATTACGCTGAAGGTTTCGGCCCAGAGAACCTGTATGAATAGACTTGAATGAAAGGCTTTAACGTAGATTATTTACGGTTGTATGGCACTCGAATGCTACATTCAAATCAATAAATAATTCTATAGTTGAAATTAAGAAAGAATGCCACACTTGAAATTAAGAAACAATGAACATCTGATATAATTCGAATGCTAGTCTTGTTGTTCCTGAATTTGGCTTCAATCCTGCCAACCAGCTCTTAGTGATGAGTAGAAGAAAACATTGTCATTCTGGTTAATCTAAGGCTACATCGAAGGGCACGTCTTCTATCCATGCATCACCAAAAATGAAATTAGCCACTGTGAAATTTTGAGCATCAGAAATATTCATGGCGTGATATCCAGGGCATTGAACTCGCTCTGTAGTTCCTGTTCCGGATCCCGAATTCATATATTCGCCATAATAGAGCATCGTAAAAGCAAAGTCCCCCGACCATTCCAGCCAACCTGCAGGACTGACGACATCATCTGTATATGATTCTATATATATTATAAACCGTACGAGAGTAATTTTTCCATGGCCTTCCCAAGAATGTCTGGAAAGAGCTATTCATGAGAGCGAGATCAGGCGCAACAGATACTGTTGAAATATTAATTTCAAACTGCTGTACTGCGTGCATTTAATTCAGCAAAACCACCAGTCTTCCATCGGACCTCTTTTGCTGAGGAAGTGGTATTCTCTCAAACGCCCCCGATACAATCACTTTTTGATGCGTGTCCTCAGTACATTTTCCAAAACCGTTTTTTATCGCAGCGTAAACTTCAGCAGAAATGGGCCTTCCGATATTGACCACAGCCGTCTGATTTTTTGAGGGCAGATCAACGGTTGATGTAAAGCCACACACCTGCACCATTTGGAAATTACGTGAAGTTGTGTTTTGACCACCGTTTATTGCAGTGAAGTAATTAATGGTATTTACATTGGTTCGTAGATTGTAGGTGAAATGTTTCAATTTTTTTTTTTTTTTTTTTTTTTTTTTTTTTTTTTTTTTTTTTTTTTATGCACGGAAGTATGGCAAATTAAATGAAAGGTATGGTCATTTTTTTGTTAAAAATATACGCAATGTAATATGTAAAAGAATAGAAAAGCTTGTGCGTTGTTTTTTCGTGGTTGTTGTTGTTCGGTGAAAAACAACCGGGGGAGCATGTAATAAATATAGAAGAACAGAGCAGCGTGAGGGAAATATATGCAACGGCGCATATGTATTTTTTGTTGATTGAAATGTAATGTGAAGAATGGATATGTAATAATATTTCTTATTTACAACAGTAAATGTAAATGAAAAATTTACACAGAGCAGTGTAAATGTTTTTAAAAGGAGACAGAGTAATTTTTGTTGAAATTTTCTTGGTGTAATCCCTCAGACAGAGGAAGAATATTTTTGTAACAACAGTTGCCTTTGATTAATGAATACAAAGATTTTGTGGGTGTGTGTAATACTCTGTTCTTAGAAAATAATTTGTTTATAGCTTCCCTGTGTTAAGATCCTGGAGAAAACAAAGCATTGTTCTCTGTTCAGGTTATTTGTTTTGGAATTTACCAGAAAATTCCCAACATTGGTATCAGAGCTTGTCCAGGCTCTTTGAAGGTGTCAAAGAAGCTGAAGGAAGGATTTTTGTTGCAGCATCTTCTCCAGCAGAGTGAAGACTCAGTAAAAAAATCCAAGGTATTTCTCAAGCCAGTTATTTAAATACTTGACTGTATTTGAAGCATAGTTTAGAGAGCAAGAATGGCTAGCACCAGCACTAGCATGGGTATGTTTAATACTTAGCTCCCACAGTTTAATGGGAAAAACTATGACTATTGGGCAATAACCATGAGAGCCGTATTTGCCTCAAAATATTTATGGGAACTAGTTGAATATGGGTTTGAAGAACCAGCAGATGAAAATGAGTTTAACAGATTAACTCAGGTAGAGAAAGATCTGTTGAAGAGCAATAGGAAGAAGGATTCAAAAGCCCTCATATTTTTGTATCAGGCAGTGCATGAGAGTGTGTTTCCAAGGATAGCAGCAGCCAAGACATCCAAAGAAGCATGGCAAACTCTCAAGATAGCCTATCATGGCATGGAGAAAGTGAAGACAACAAAACTACAGTTGCTGAGGAGAGATTTTGAGAATCTTTGCATGAAGGAGTCAGACAATATTAACTCATTCTTCACATATGTAATTGGTCTGGTCACACAAATAAGACTCATCGAGAAATCCTTGAAGAAAGGAGGATTGTGGAGAAACTGTTGAGGATCCTACACTCAAAGTTTGATGTGATTGTCACCACCATAGAAGAGACAAAGGATCTCTCAAACTTTTCAGTTGATGAACTTCATGCATCACTGATAACACATAAGCAGAGGTTGAGTAGAAATGAAAACTCAACTCTAAAGCATGCCTTCATGACCCAGATGTCCTTTGGAAGAGGAAGAGGTCAAGGCAGAGGAAACAAGAGAGGAAGAGGCAGAAGCCAAAACAGAGGTGGAAGAAACAGTCCAGCGAATGCTCAAGGAAGAGGTAGCAATCCAAATCAGAACCAAGGCCAAGGCAGTAGCCAACAAAGTGGATATCATCATGCTCAAGGAAAAAGGTATGAAAAATCCAATGTCCAATGTTATTATTGTAAAAAATATGGGCATTATGCAAACGAATGTAGGAAGAAGCAGCATGATATGAGTAATAGAACTAGTGCAAATATCACTAGAGAAAATATCAGCCAAGATAATGTGTTGATAGCTTGTAACATGGCTGAAACAAATAGTGATGATATATGGTTTCTAGACTCTGGTTGCAGCAACCATATGACAGGGAACATAGCCCTGTTTTCTAAATTAAATCAAAATGTGAAATCACAAGTCACGCTTGGGACTGATAGTAAACTTTCTGTTATGGGAAAAGGAGAAGTTAAAATATTTACAAAGAAAGGTGAAAAGAAAACCATAACAGATGTCTATTATGTTCCTGTAATGAAATGTAACCTCTTAAGCATTGGGCAGCTTGTTCAAAAGGGGTACAATGTTTTCTTTGTGAATGATGCATGCACCATCATGGATAGAGCACCCAGTGAAAGATGTATTGCTGAAGTGAAGATGTCAAAGAATAGGATGTTCCCTCTCAGAACAAAGACAGATTTGAAAAATAAAGAAGTAATTGCAGCAGTTACACAAGAGGCTTTCCAAAGCGAACCAAAGGATGAAAATTGGTTGTGGCACTTGAGATTTGGACATCTCAACTTTGGAGGTCTTAACTTGTTGAGTAGAAAAGGAATGGTAAGAGGATTACCATTGATAGAGAAACCGGACAACCTTTGTGAAGGTTGTATCTTGGGGAAACAACACAGAGAAAGTTTTCCATCAGGGAAAAGCATAAGGACAAAAGCACCCTTAGAGATCGTTCACTCAGATGTATGTGGACCAAAACTCCATCACTAGCAGGTAGCCTCTATATGCTAACTTTCATTGATGATTTTACAAGAAAAACTTGGGTTTATTTTCTGAAGAACAAAAGTGAAGTGTTTGAAAATTTTCGAAATTTCAAAGCACTTGTAGAAAACCAAAGTGGGATGCATATCAAAGTTCTAAGAATTGATAGAGGAGGTGAGTATATCTCCAAAGAATTTCTACATTTTTGTAGAGAAAATGGAATTCACAAACAGTTTACCACTAGGTACACTCCACAGTAAAATGGAGTAGCTGAAAGGAAGAACAGGACCATCATGGATATGGCGAGGAGTATGTTGAAGGCAAAGCATTTGCCAAATGATTATTGGGCTGAAGCTGTACATTGTGCAGTGTATATTTTGAACAGGTGTCCAACAAAAGCAGTCATGAACAGAGTGCCGGAAGAAGCATGGAGTGGGAGAAAGCAAGGAGTCACCCACATGAAAGTTTTTGGATGTCTGGCTTATGCACACATTCCAGATAAGCTAAGGAGGAAGTTGGACAGCAAAGGGGAGAAATATATTTTCATTGGATATAGTGAGGAATCCAAAGATAACAAGTTGTATATCCCATCTACCAAGAAGTTTTTTGTGAGCAGAGATGTTTAGTTCATTGAGGAGGAAGCTTGGGATGGAAGCATAGAGAAAACAGTGAATGTTAAAAATTGTTTGTCTCATGATGAAGATGATGAGGAGATGGTTGAAATACATCCCCAAACAGCAGTGCCAACACAAGGACAGCAAGGGACACCCTTGAGGAGAAATGAAAGTGCTTCTAAGCACACCACAAGGAGCAAATTCAAGTGCATCTTCAAGCACTTGTACACCAAATGAAAGAGATAAGAAGTTCAGAAATTTAAGTGATATTTATGAACAAGAGGCAGCAAATGAAGGTATGAATTCTTTGCTTGCATTATATTGTCATGTTGATGACCTTATTCATTTCGAAGATGCAATTAAAGATAGGAAATGGATAGAAGCTATGGATGAGGAGATCAATGCCATAGAAAGAAA